>OU015492.1:139950354-140127854 GCA_907164885.2 Dolomedes plantarius
AAAGTAGAAGAAGTTGTCGTCTCTATCATATTTTAAGCTGCGACATTAAGTTGGGAAGAAGAACGGTGGTAGTTTTCAGTTTAAAGAAAAAATTACTTTTGTCGGAATTTAAAGTATGGCACATTAGAAAGTGACTGGCAAGGGCTAATTCAGATTTTATGATTTCAGTAATTAAAAAATTACGAGGATCCTTTGATATGCTCGTGCAAAAATTATAAAAACGACATTTTTTTAAACTTTTTTTTTCTTTCTAAATAATCGCCTTTTAGGGTCCATACATTTGAGGCAACGATTTTCAAAAAGGTTTTCTACCATACGTCATGTCCAACTCTGCAAACTAAGCGATTGTTTCACAAATCAGTTCGGAATTTGATGCAAATTTCTGCCCTGAAAGACATTTCTTCATATTTAGGAATAAGAAATACAGTAGCCCGAGAGGTGCCAAATCGGGAGAACACAGAGGATGGGAAACAATTTAGTTGTGTGATTCTAAGGCCGTCTGCACACGGGGCAACACAAAAGAAACTGATAACTGACTCAAATCACAAACCAGTCCGTGATGAGTCGCAACCTATGTAATTGAATGGAGCCACGCACACGGCGCAGCTGGTTACAAACCCGTCGACGGGTTTGGGCGCCGTGTACGTGGCTCCATTCAATTACATAGGTTAAGACTCATCACGGACTGGTTTGTGATTGGAGTCAGTTATCAGTTTCTTTTGAGTTGCTCCGTGTGCAGACGGCCTTACAGTGTTGCTGCCCCAATCGCAGATGAAGGAGACGAAGTATTGTCATGATGGAAAAGAACCCTTTTATTTTAAATGTGGCCTTTTTGTCTTCATTTCTCTATTTTAACTATCCAGTAAAGATGCATGAAGTCTCGAGTGACTGTTTTGTCTTTTCCAAACAGTTATTAAAGGTATTTACCATATTTATACTTTTACTGAATGCAGAATTTAGATTCTCTAAACATTATTTTTCACGAAATTACTTTAGAACTTTTTATTGATAGAGAAATAACTCCATTGCTCTACAATGGCAGCAAACTCTAAGCGACTGGTTTGTAAATCTGTAAACGTGCTTTTTGTCTCAATTGTATAATATAATTTAGAACTGTGTTACTGTACCCAGAATGAAAATATTTCAATCATAGGGACATTTTTTACGTATCCTACAATCCTGAGGCATGAGAAAAAATCTCATACAAAACTGAGTTATGAGAATTTATATTAGAACCTAATATCAACCGTTTACCTTTTCAATCAATTAGTTGCTGACAATCGCTCAAGATTTATGTTGTGTTGTCGTCTTTGAAACATGGCATAGTATCCTTGCGTTATATAAGTAGAATAGATAATGCAATACTGCTATACAAATTGCATTATCTAAGTAAAATAGATAATGCAATACTGCTATACAAATTGTACTATCTAAGTAAAATTGATAATGCAATACTGCTATACAAATTGCATTATCTAAGTAAAATTGATAATGCAATACTGCTATACAAATTGCATTATCTAAGTAAAATAGATACTGCTGTACAAAGTATGCTACTATACAAACCATCACATTTTCAAGTAACACTCATAACAATACTATTTTGATGGCTAAATATTTTTATGAAATTTCCTTCTAACAACAGCGACAAAATTAGTCTCGCATAGTATTATTGCAAAAGAACAAATTAAAGGGGAAGGAAATTCAATTATCTGTAACTTTAGAGAAAGATGAATTCCTCCTCAAGCTTAGATGGAAAGTTTTAATTCTTTTGTCCTGGTATCAGTAAAAAATCCTGTTTCACAATCTCAGAAAATTTCCTAAACAAACAGGCAATATTAATTTTATCAGCGACAGTTAGAAGCCTTTTTATGCCAGAAAAGATGACAATACACAGGACTCATCGTGACGCGAAAATGTAGGCAGACAAGTAATTCATAATCAATGCAGAGGGAGGTTAAATGCTGCATTGTGTAGTGCAGCGAATAATGGGGTTTGCATGCTAATTACTGTTTGTTTACAGTTAAATGCTTCTTTCAATCTAATTTTCCTGGGCGTAGTGGAAAACATTATTACGCAAAGGTTTTTAATTAGTAAATGCTACACAAATATTCCATTTCAAGCTCTAATGTATATATATTTTTTATGTTGCTGAATTTCAAATTTATCTTAACCATGCACCATTTGTAATTGGGACTATCTTTTGATATTTTTTTGTTAAAACTTTACGATGATAAATTAGATTAGAAATATAGGGGGAACATTTCATTAAAAGAAACTAACTTTGTTCTGTGATATGGTAAATTAATTATAAAGTTTAATGAGTTACAAATATGACAGTGATATATAAGCCTAATATAAGTCCTAATGTCGGGCTGTTTTAATGTAGGAAAATCAAAAAGTTACACATATAGTAAAATGAAATAATTAAAGAAGTTAAAAAAGAAAGGCTCTTTTAATTACTAATAACCTAATATAATTCATGATCAAAAAGTTCACTATTTTCATCAGTGGCAATACACATACTAGAAATGCCACTTTTACCACATTTGATGCAACCAACTGAACCTAAATAACAGAGATTAACCAAAATATCACAGCACAGAAACCAAAATATCAGTGATTGTTCCTCTTACGTTGATTTATTTTTATCTGCAGTGTATTACGATAGTAATTTTTTATGAAAATATCTTTAAGAATTACTCAGATACTAAAGTATGCTCATGATAAATTGTTTTCGGAAGCCTGAAAGCTATAAAAAATGAGATATTCTACAAAACACTGATCGTCTCGTGTGACACATGATATTATCTTCCTAAACGAAGCAAAATAAATCACAGATTTACGTAAAATTACATAATACCCCGTATTATGTCAATTGATTAATGGTTTATATTAGATTTCGCAATTTTTTTCGACTTGACAAGTGTTAATTCTATTCTTTTCATTTTTGCCCTGTCCGGATTTATTAAAATACTCTATAAAAATGGATGTATGTATGTATGTATGTGGGGGGGTGTTGTTTGCGTGCGTATGTGCATAACTGTGGAACAACGGGAACAATTTTGACCAAACTTGGTACACGTGACTTACAATCTGGAAAAAATACTGTGAAGTTAAGATACCCTTAGCCCACCTACGGGGGGGAAAGGGGGTGACATATAAAAATTATCGGAAACGACTGATATTAGTATCAAATCCATAGATTTCGGGGCGCTGAGATGAATAGCGACACTCCCAATGCCGTATAATGGCAGGATCAGCCCCCATCGGCTTGGGGGGAGGGTGATAAGGGGTGAAAAATAAAATGCCCTAAATGACCGAGATAAACCGAGATGTGCCAAATATCCGCGCAATGCCGAGCAACAGCTAGTTAAAATATATATGTTTTGTTCATATAAAGTACACGGCTAATAACGGAGCAGGTTCAAATTTTGAGGTTACAAATAAATGGTTGCAGGCATTTAAGAAATCTACACTATCTACCAATAAGTAATTGGACACCTGTGATAGAAAAGAAAAACAAAATTTATTCATATTCAATAGTTGGTACAGCCTCCACGAGAAGCAATTATAGCCTCAACACTGTGGGGCATGCTTTCCACAAGTCCTTTTACGACGGCTAGTGGTATTTTCTTCCACTCGGCTTGAAGAAAACATATAAGTTCCTTCCCCGATTTTGGACGGTTGTTGCATCCCTCAATTCGGCTATCCAACTCGTCCCAGAGGTTCTCGATAGGGTTCAGGTCTGGGCTCTGCGCAGGCCAGTCCATTCAGTTAAACCCATTGTCACCATACCAATCCATCGTGGACCTCACAACATGACAGATGGTGTTGTCGTACTGGAAGTAACATGGGTCCAACCTGTAAAATTGTCACAACGTAGGAAGCATGCTGTCATCCAAAATGGTGCAGTAGACGTCGTCGTTGAGCTTACCATGAACTGTGACCACGGGTACCAAACCATACCAAGAAAAACAAGTGCCAGTTTTATCCCATTTGTCGTTTCCCCAGACCATAATTCTACCTCCGCCGAACATTACTGTGGGCACAATGCATTCTGGTAGGAGGCGTTCTCCAGGCAGACACCAGACCCAGATCCTACCATCCGAGAAGTAGAGAGGGAACCCTAATTCATCTCTCCAGGAAACCCGTTTCCACTGATCTACGGTCCACTTTCGACGTGCTTTACACCACATTTACCGAGCAGCGCGGTTGGACTTTGTGATTAAAGGCTTATGGGCGACAGCATGACCATGAAAACTAAGTAGATGTGCTTCATTACGGATGGTATTCATCGAAACAACACTCCCGGTTACCTGTTGAAACTCCTGGAGTATCTGGGCCATCGGTTGAGTGCGGTTCTTCCAAATTTCTCTGGACAGCGCTCGTCGGTCTCTGTTTCCCAGTTTCGTGGGTCTGCCGACTTGGGGCACATTCCAACAATCACCACTCACTACCCACTTCTGAATCACATAGGCCACTATCGATTTTGGGTAATTCAGCTCGCTAGATATGTCCCATAAGGATCGGCTATTTCTGTGATATCCGACGATTACACCTTTCTTGAAATCACATAAATCTACACTTCGTGACATCTTGCATGCGACTAATGCCAATATTGTTTCCTACACGATGTTTAACGGCGGAGGGCGTGACGTATATCAGGACCGCAGATATCGTCATTTGCATGGGTGTCCAAATAATTATTGGTAGATAGTGTATACTTTAACTTCAGTTTAATGGGATTAAATAGTTGAATTTAATAACCTGTAAAATTGTGTGAAAAAATCTGTATATTAGAAAGAAGTACCTCATTTTGCTTAAATTATCATTCTGCAGCCTCTAAGCTTTGAAATGGGAACTTGAAAAACAAACTCAGCCCTTTAAATCTTCCATGATGTCTTTCTTTAGTTTAAGTGTAATGCTCCCTTTTTAAATGTTAATATTATTCACTTTCAGTTAATAGTGAATAAGTCATTTTTTTAAAGAAAATTTAACACTTTTTCCCCATTATCGTTGAAATATTTCATGATGAAAATCTAGAATTCCATAAAATTTGAATATAACAAAATATCTAAAAATTTAACATCAATTTAAAATAAACGGCGGAGTGTTTTGACAATGGGTGCAAAACTGTCATGAAAAATTTAATTCCTGTACGTTCAATATGCTCTGGAATTCAAAGAACAAAAGTGTTTCAAAACTTAGCATTTTCTCAAGAAACATTCTAAAAGCATATCAATTATTCTTTAACTTAATTTTCGAAATATTCTTTCAAAATTTCAAATAGAATACATTTATAAATCTTAGTTATTAATAGCACAGTGATTAAATATTTTTAAAAGCACTTTTAATTACCAAATGTCAGAATTCTACCTTGAGCCACTAAAGGTACAAATGCCAGAGTTCAACATATACTCTTAATACAACGTACGAGATTAAAAGAGGATTAATTTTTAACCCACTGAGAAAGTGGAATATCCTTGATCCATTCTTTAAAATTTTTGCAAAGAGGGACCGGAAAAAATCATTTTTGGAAAGTAAAGTTCATAATGGATATGTTCTTTTAAAAAAGAGCATTTGCTGTTAAGCCGAGTGGAGTTTTGACACTTATTGTCAGTTACGTTTTTTTCCGATTTTATAATACTTCGATTTTGCCGTTTTTTTCTTTCTTAGCAAAAGAAATTTAATTATTCTTAACGGAAATTTTGTTCATTAAATGGATAAATTTAGTTACCTGTAAATGTGTGTAAAATATCTGTTAATATTAGAAAAAATCTACTTCATTTTGCTTAAATTATCATTCTGCTGCATCTAATCTTTGAAATGAAGACTTAAAAACAAACTAAAATCACTTTAAATCTTCCGCAATGTCTCTCTTTAGTTTCAATGCAATGATCCCTTTTTAAATGTCAATATCATTCCCTTTCAGTTAATAGTAAACAAGTTCTTCTCTGAAGAAAATTAACACTTTTCGCCCATTATCATTGAAATTTTTTATGATGAAACTCTAGCATTGCACAAAAATTGAACAGGACAAAATATCTAAATATTTAACATCAATTTAAAATAAATCTCAAGGTATAGTAAAAATGAGCGCAAAACTGTCATGAATAATTTTGTTTCTGATCGCAAAATATGCTCTGGAATTAAAATAACATAAATATTTCAAAATTTAACATTTTCCAGTGAAACATTTTAATTATTCTTTTCAGTTAATTTTCGATATGTTCTTTTAAAATATGAAATAGAATATATTTATAAATCTTAGTTATTAATAGCATAGTGATTGAATATTTTTAAAAGCACTTTTAAATACCAAACGCCAGAATTCTATCTTGCGCCACTAACGGAACAAATGCCAGAGTTCAAAATTTACTCTGAATACCAACTACCAGATTAAGAGAGGATTAATTTTTGAACCGACTGAAAGTGGGATATCATTGATCCATCCTTCGAAATTTTTGCAAAGAAAGACCGGAAAAAATCATTTTTGGAAAGTAAAGTTCATAATGGAGATGTCTTTTTAAAGAAGAGTATTTGTTGTTAAGCCGAGTGGAGTTTTGACACTTATTGTCAGTAATGTTTTCTTTTCTTCCAATTTTATAAAACTTCGATTTCTTCATCGTTTTTTACTTAAGAAAAATTTTTTTATTTCTTCTTAATGGAAAAAAATCTTTGATTAATATTTTTAAACCTTGTAAGATATTATATTTGTTTTTCAGCTGGGTATTTTAAAATGAATACTATAAATAGAGAAGGCAGATGCTGAGGTGACATTTCATAATCACCGTTGTTTCTTGGTGTCGCTCAACACCGAGTTGTCAACAAAACTGAACTCTTAGAAGTGCCACATTCACAGTTCTTCAGATAACACCTCGACTTTAGCAGAGTGCCCTTGTGCCAAGTTTAAAAATGGTTTTCTTAGACTCAACGTGCATACCAAGAACTTGCATTTAAAAATCTTCTTAGCAACCCGTATGTGACGTAAATTCTTTTTTATAGAGAGATGCCGTGTTAAAATCCTCATTGATTGCCAGTTGAGCAGAAAGATAAGAAAAGTACAGGCTGAGGGTTCAATTAGGAAAAAAAAATTCCAAATACTTAATCTCCATTTTTCAGGGATAGTTCCTCTAATCAGATAAAGGAGTCGAGAAAACAATAGACTAGTAAAAGAATCCGAGGATACTGACATTTTTGAGAGTGCGTGGGTGTGTTAGGCATAACTTTAAACACCAATTCCTCCCGTTTACAATGGCGACTCCAAGGGGGAGGGGAACATTAGGGGCAATTACCCCCCTCCCCCCCAAAAAAAAATCCCGGCGTATTTTATAATACGCCGGGCTAAAATTATATAATCGTAGACCTAATACTAAATGAGTTTAAATTTAAAATGAGACGATGTTTATTTCATATTTAACCCTTACGCCGGCTCATCTGCCTTTATCCTGTTCCTCAGCTCATCGGTCTCACAGACTGCCACGCTATAAAACTAGGATATTTTCCTATTTTTATAAGTTATTTTGCAGTTATAAGTCATTAATGTAAAACTACTGCCACCTCACATTCTTGAAAAGGGTAAATAAAAAATAGATTATTTAACAAAAATTTCAGAATCCGATTCGTCAATCTGTGATAGTGCGAGAGAGACAAAATGGTCTGGTTCGTTGTGAAACAGGAGGAATTCTTCCAGCCATGCTAGATACAACAATAAAACAAAGATCTTAGAAATAGAATGCATGCAGACTGACAGATAACTAATGCGGTTCAAGGCTTATCGGTCATACAGACCGGCAAAAATTTAAATCAGTTAAAGGCTCATCGGTCCAAAGACCGACTATATTTTACAAAGATTAAATTTACCGACAAAATACGAGCGGGCGAAAATCTCCGATGTGTTGTACTTCAAGGTCAGGACCCGACTGAAGAACTCCCAAACCCTCAACAGTTTGATCACCCCCACCACCACCCCACCTTTCAGAACATCTGCAATAGCGGTCTCCTAGACCAGTGGTCGGCAAACTCATTAGTCAACAGAGCCAAATATCAACAGTACAACGATTGAAATTCCCTTTGAGAGCCAAGTTTTTAAAACTTGAACTATATATGTTTGTACATTGTTTATTAGGATACTCCTAAGCTGACCTCTGCTAAAAACGTCCTCAACCTGATTGAGGTACGTTCGCTGAGGTCGACCCCTTCCAACTCTCCCATCCTCACTCGTCTTGTATACTTATTTGGTCTATCTCCTTTCGTTCATCCTCTCTGTATGTCCAAACCATCTCAATAAGACGACTTCTCAATTTATTCTTGATAAGGTTCATGCTTGAAAATGATTGTTCGCATGAATATGTAGACCCGAATAAGGAAAGAACAGCAAACGCTAGTTTTTTCAGCTGATTATATGAGTCAGGAATACTTTTCCAGGTGTTAAAAATCAACATATCTTCATTCTCCAGGTCTTTCAAAGCAGACCACTTGTACTGTGAACTAAGTTCACATTTGTTTTTCTTCAATATTTCGAGATCAGCACAAAGACGTTTAAATTTCGAGCTCCGCAATTCTTTGTTTTTTAAATCCAGCAGCTGCATTTCAAAGTTGCCAATGTCGATATTAAAGGGAGAAAAAATTAATTATGTTACAGTAGCATTATGAGGTTTTTTAACAAAGGCTAACGTCGCTTTGCTGTTTCTGACTTCCTGAAACCTGTTGAGAAAAGCTTCCCTCATATTTAAAAGTGTTGTTTTGAAATAGCAAATGTCAATATCAGAATTATTTTCTTGGTAATGTTTCAACAGGCTCGGAAAGCGAATCAAAGTTTGTCTTTCAAAATCTTGAGCAAAAGAGATAATGATGAATGATGCAATGATATGTAAGTATCTCGTGATTAAATTTTTCTTTCAAAATAGCAACAAACCCGTTTATTACGCCTGTCATACTTTTCGCCCCGTCTGTTGAAATTGAGATAATTTTATCTCGTGGAATATGATGTTTCTCAACTCACTGAATTACAGCATTTGCTATATCTTCTCCACGTGTTTGACCTTTGAGTGGCAATAATCCTAAAAGTTTTTCTTTAGGACCTGTAGATGAAATGAATAGTACAAAAAGTGAAACTTGCGCTGTATCATTTTATGTCACAAGACTCGTCAACTGCTATTGATAAATCTGAAACCAATTTAAGATCTTCGACTTGCTGGTTGGTTATATTCAAAGATATTTTGCCTGTTCTATCTTTCACTGTTTTAGCAGACAATGGTAACTCTAATTTTTTTAGAATATCTTCTATGTTCTTAAAATCCCGGAATAGCTCTTCGGATGCATTTATAAAACAACTTTTTATGTATTCGCCGTCTGTGTATGGTTTTCCTCTCTTAGTAATGTCTTGACTAACCACAAAACTTGCAATATTAACATTGTTAAAAGATTGCATCCAGTAATTAAATACAGAATTTGATTTTTCTTGACTCTTCTGAAGTTCCTCAGCTGTTTTCTTCCTTGCATCACCAGCAGAATCTATATATATAAAACGCGTAGGTATGCGGCACAAAAATCGACGATATTTCTACACTCCGAATGGCAACGGCTGCCACTACCAGATGTAAACATTACCGGCCGTCCGCAATAAGGCGAAAAGTCGCAACGTCAGGTTTCATCTGTATAGATGACGTCATGATCGGGTGGCAGAAAACAGAAGCAGTTTCTATGCGTTTGCTTGTGTTTTTGGACGATACCTTCATTTTGAGTTAAATAATTTAAGTTTATTTATAAAATTCCTCATATTAGTTGTATGTAACAGGTATTTTAACACTTTTTTTCAATATTTCGCAAGGTTTAAGAGAATATAATCATTCTTTGAGAATGATTATTATTATGTTGAGATATGTATAGATATCAGGATACGTTACTTCAGGCCAGCGTCTTGCATCGTATCTCCAGTCTTCCTCTGTCAATAAATACGGGTCATACTGAATAAATCTTTTCCTGCTGTACCTGAATGTTTAATTTAGTGATATACCTTTGTTTAGATACCGTATCTAAAGACTTTGCGTAATCTGAGAGCATTTTATTCAACAAGCTGTAAGAATGCTCATTGAGCGCCATGTTAAATTATGCAATGATTTGCCACTCCTTGCCAAACAAGAAGTAAAATCTGCAAGAGTTGAGATGTGTGACATGCTGCGAGACATTGCCCTATTTGCTACCGCGTGTCAACGTGGATTTATGCACTGAAATCAGGAATGCTCGAAAGCGAGCTGCCCGATCAAGTGAAAATTGGGAGCAGTCTCAAGAAAGAAAGCGAAGAAATAATTTATTGAGAAAGAGGCGTATAAAAGAGAGAGCATAAATGATCACGAGGCTAGGCTTAACCGACGCCGGCATAGCGACCTATAGCCAGTAATAGGTAAATTTTCTACTTTTTTTTCAGTACTTGCAAAATTTTTACTCCATTTTATAATTGAAGAAATCTTCCCAACAATTTATTATTTGATATGATTAAGTGTTGATATCTAAATTGTGAACAATAGTACATACAGAGAGGGATGCAATCCACACTATATTTTAGTACTTGCTGAATTTTTACTCCATTTTTTTAACTGAAAAAAATTTTCCCCAACAATTTCTTATTTGATGTAATGATAAAGGGGAGATATCTTAATTTTGAAAAATAGTACATACAGAGAGGGATATGTAATTTTTAAAATCACTGGTTGGGTTTCTCAGTCTAATCTTTAACTCTGTTCTCAAGTAATGGAAACTCGCATTTTTTAGTCAAGATGTTTTAGAATCAGCCTTATGAAGAATACCCGTATAACAATGTATGTTTATGATGACAGGTAATGGTAACATTCCTTAAATATGTTACTTTCAGTTGAGTTGTTTTGCAAAAGAAAATATAAAACTAAAAGCGACCATGCTAGTCGCGCAGCGAGTAGTATTTATTATTGAATGACACGTGTTTAGTCATAAAGTTACTCTCTAAATTTGATTTTTTTTGTTATGAGTCAATTTTTCCTTACAAAAAAGACAGGTCGGAAGGCCATTTAAGTTTTGAATAAACGCGAAAGTCTCGGTCCATTCAACTCTAAATTCACGGTTTCCGTCTTCCGTTTTTCTGTTTCTTCTTTGTAGCCATGTCAAACAGGGCACCTAGAAAAATGCTTCATTTTATAACTGCCGTAGATAGAATAGCATTACTTATTCAATTTACAAATTTATATTATTTTATATATTTTTAACCCCAATGAATAATCACAACATATTTTCTTACTTCCAAAACGGCAATAATAATAAAGCTACCAACATAAAATAATTACAATTCTCAAAGTAATGGCTAAAATATCCGTAGGATTCACAGCTTGTTGAAAAAATACAGGTAACTTTATGGCCCACTAGTGGGCGGTAGGGACCAGATTGACTACCACTAGTCTACACTTAAGTCTCCTGTAACGCGATTAATTCGTACTGCGCTATATGGAAACCGTATTATAAGAAACTCAGAATTAATTCAAATCAGGAAATGCGTTCTATGGAAACCATGTTATCAGAAACATAGAAATAAGATAAATCAGATAAATTTATACCGCGTTATATGAAAACTACTGCTGCGTTATATGGAAACCGCGTTATAAGAAACTCAGAATTGATACAAATTATATAAATTCGTACTACGTTATATAGAATCTCGTAAATAAATAAATTGTAATTATAATTAATAAACGAGATTGACGCTACTTTGAAAGCGTTCAAGTATGACCGACCATGACGATGCGTGTTAGAACAAGTGAGATCAAGTTAGTACCAGTTTGAAAAAAGTTAGAACTTGTATTACGGCAAATAAAAATTTTACGTAGATGTTCTCTAATGTTATACGATTCCAATAACGTAAATTAAGCAAGTCAAAAGAACTTTATTACACATACGTCTGAACACATTTAAAGACAATCTTAGAAAAAATTAAAAGAGAGTAATGCTTTATTGTTTTCTCATTTTGAGGGAAATTCCCTGATAACTGGAATTCATAAACAGGGAAATACCCCATAAATGTCAACTACGAAAATTTAACTCATCAAATAAGTGCTGCCATAGATAAATTTTTCAAGCCATTTGAGTTGTTGGAATGTTCTTGTATGAAAAACGCGTTATAAGGAGACCGCGTTATAGGACAGCTGTCACAATTTCCGTTCCGCATTTATGGAAATCGCATTATAAAAACATCGCACTTTAGGAGACTTCACTGAATTAGGTTTATTTATTTATTTATTTTTATCACCATAAGTATTAAATTATAAATATAAATTTAACACCGGTTACTTTAAATTACTATCTAAACTAAGGTACCTGTAGACTTACATTTAAAAAAAAATTCTTTCTCACCTCTTGTTTCTTCTGTAATGCATTCTGTATCTTCGGTGGGTTGCTGGGTTAGCCAGGAAGACATACAAAAAGAACCGTCTTTTGCTTCAGCATATTTCCTCCTTTTTTCCTGCCTTTTTGCGGATCCACTTTTATAAGTCCTTTTCATAGTTTTTTTTATGCAAATACAGATTTGTATTGCAACTGTTAACTAGGAATACGTGATTTTCGTATTTACGAAACAGATGCGAATAAATGCGAAATTTGCCGATATGAGCGAATAAATCCGAAAATAATTTTTTTTACTACTTTTCGGCGAAAACTCGCTAATAAACGGCTATTTAAGCAAAATCAGTTAATAATAGTAATAATTTATTGAGATAATTGCTTAACTAAGACCATACACGGTCTTTCACTGAGAGATCTAACTCTCCTTCGGTTTTTGCTCAAAATTTCACTCGGACAGTTTGCCCGTACCGGAATCGAACCTAAAAATATAACAGTAAAAATCAACCTATCAGATTGCTTTCTCGAGAGTCTGTTCTCTTTCGTCATGAACTCTCTCTCCATTCAGGGTCATCTTCCTTTGTCCTCCCACACACTGATTCTGGGGGGCTCAAATTGTCGCAAGCCAACCCCCTCTCTCGTTTTCTCTCTCGTTCCCCATGCTTGGACACTCTGTGGTGCAGGTGGCCAAGTAGAAGAGGTTCAAATGAAGCCCCTTATCTTACCCCGCATTTACACAGCCGGGAATCAGCTACCCCTTGTCCATTTGCGAAACATCAGGCACGCTCCAGGAGCGTGACTAATCGACCCGAATGACCGTTCTCACATTCCCGCCTCTCGCAACTTCCCGACGCCATTCATCCCTTTGACCTTTGACCCCCCTCCCCGTCGCCATAGACTCGGGCCAGATAAACCGCTCCCGAAGCGATCGTCACGATTGGGGAGGAGAATAGCGGGGTTATCTGCAAGGGTTCCGTTTACACACCCATTTTTCACTCTTCCCCGCTATTCGACCCTCCTCGTTCACGACTGTGTAAATGCGGAGTGAGAAGAGTGGGTGGTTATTGCTTCACACACATCTAAAAACAAACGGGGAGGGGAGATGCTGTCCCACGTTGGTGAATCCGTTGGGGCCTGTGCACAATGAGACTACTGACTGCTGGCTCGCTCAACTGGCTCATGAATCGCGCTCGTCTCTCCGTGACCTTTGGTATTGAAGATTTTCGGATTTCGAAGGTCACGGCCTCCCCCGCGCTGCTTATCCAGCGGCCCAACCGAACGACAGCAAGTGGAGGGGAAAGTGTCGCTGGTGGGGGTACCTTGGAGGGAAGGCAAAGTGCTTCGGACAGAGGCAGGTGGACTGTCCGAATTACCAACCGCAGGGGTACGGATTTTAACTACAATTATGGATTTTACTCAGAGCACTTGCCTAAAGTTAAAGGTCCATAAACACCAACTAAGTATGTAAAAACAGAAATGAGAAAACCAGTCATCACGAAGTTTCAATCACACGTGGTATTTTGTGGAAGAGCCACACTGAAGGGGCCAAAGAGCCACATGTGGCTCGCGAGCCACGGTTTGCCGACCACTGTCCTAGACCGATGAGCCGACGTAAGGGATATATATATATATACAGTCAAACCTCGATATCTCGAACTTGAAGGGAGAGACAAAAAAATTCGAAATATCGAAAATTCGAATTATCGATAATCGCATGTTATCAATAGTAATAGTGAAAATAAAAGCTTTTTTACATACCTTTTTAAAAAGTAATCCATATTTTTATTTTAATAAACACTATTTACAAAATTCTTTGAAAAAAGATTCAATTGTTGTTTGCTTCAGAAAAGAGTCTGAAATTTTATCTATTACACTTTCTAAGTTGACAATGGCTTTAAATGTGTCCTCTTACCTATTTGGTTGACTTTTAACATATCTTCTCAAATCGTCTACTGCAAATAGTCCTTCTTTGTTTATCACATTAGGTGGCAAATGGCGGATTTCGTCCTCTACTTCTTCTGATAATACACAAGAAACTTTCGTCTGATGGATGATGTCATTGTCCTCCCACTGACCACACACTATTACCGTATCATCTACAATGACAAAGTCATTAAATTGCATGTTATCGAGGTGCATGAGCATCGAGGCTCTAGCTTGAATGCAAGACAGCACATTCATGCATTCACACCTGTAATTTTTTTTCTTTCACTCCTTGTTGCAATGATAAGAAATTCTACAATCTTTTTGGAAGCCACCCACCTCTTGATTTTTGTCCATGCCTTAATTTCCTGTTTTGTTAAAACCACCCCAGCCCCTCTAGAAAGTAACCTTGGAGAATAAAAGGAGAAAAATAAAAGAAAGGATCGATGGTCACTGCATATGCATGGCACCTAACTGAAACGAGATAAGAAGGGAACGAGATTGTCATTTCACTGTGTTATCTTCCGTCTTTGTATCCCTTATTTTTAAAGTTTATGCAGGGTTTTACCACTGTAATGTTTGAATATCTTTTCTATTTTTTAGAAATTTATATTTTTTGGATATTTTTTTGTTTTTAGAAAAAATTTTTCCTCCATTCATGGAAAAAATTCAAGTTATCGAGGGATGAGCCCAAAAAAATTCGCCAAATCAAGGTTTTTTTTAACATTGAGTGCATAGGAAATTTGAAGGGAATTTTTATTTCTTCGAGATATCGAAAAATTAGTGAAATCGAGGTTCGAGTTAGCGAGGTTTGACTGTATATATATATGTGTGTGTGTGTGTGTGTGTGTGTAAGTAACATGCCGGCCCAGCCCCGTGAAAATGAAGACTGGACACCGGCATGCCACATCGGGAAAGTCGCTGCGAGTGTCCAATGACAAATCCGTTATTCACTTCTGAAAATACAACTTTATTGGGATGCTGCTACATCATCTTCGGGCAATGGCAAATCCCAGAATCGCTCATGTACCTTGAGGCACGCCTATTTATAACCTAGAGGTGTAGTCACGTGACGCTCAAAGTCTTGCAGCCATTGGATAGCACCCTGATATCTGGGTTCTGACCAAATATTAAACAACAGGGATAGTATAGGAGGTTACAGGGGTTATATAAAAGATGCCTGAAAGTCAATTCCATTGTTCTTAGAATCGAAGTGCAATTAACGAAATTTGGAATTTTGAAAGGGTTTTTGTGTTATATATATATATATATATATATATATATATATGGGAACGATTGCAAAGCAGCGCTGAGGAAACGAGGCGACGACAGTGCCATTCCGCGGAGAGAGGTGTTACTCGGGAGTTGACCCCTGGATGCCGACGCTGACGGTCGTGCGAGAAAAGGGCAGACGGCCCTGTAACTGAAGTTTGGGCAAGACGGCCCCTATAACTATATTTGTAAGTTGTCAGAGACTGTTGTAGACGTTACCTTATTAACCAACTCAACTCTATGTACATATAAACTTCTTTTTTATATATCTAATCAAGTTTAAATATAGATAATCTTAAAATCTCATGTTTTATTGTGAAGTTATTAATTACTTAAGAATTCGCTTCCCACATATATATATATACCGGGTGTCCCAAATATGACCGACGATTTGAAAAATCAATTAAAGAAAAATGGAAGGTGATAGAAATGTACGGTTTGCTGCATTCTGCTTAGGTAACCAGGAAATTTATTCTCTCCGATTTTCAAAATTAGTTACTGTAATAACACAGGGTCGTGACCTGTTGTTATTAACTACGGCTGAAATCGTATCTCGTACACTGGTTGTAAGTTCGCCAATAGGGCGGTAATTAATTAATTAAATAGATGGGCCCAACTCTCAAGAATGATACTGAATATACATATATACACTTTATTTATACATATTTAAATACATTCAAACTTGTAACACTTAGCAAACGCTGAAACATTAGTAATGCTAGGAATTTACATATATATATATATATATAATCTTATCCGATCACTATATTTTAAATCATACGATGTCGCCAGCCCTGGTGGGTTAGAGGCGATGATGTAAAGAGTCGGTATGCTAGTTGATATAATACAAAATGCTCACCCATTTGTCGCAGCCGTCTACATCGAATTCACCGATAACGCTGGTCCATAGTAGTACACAAAGTTCACACAGTGTTCACAGAGTTCATGGGTACAGTTTGTTCACTGTAGCGTCGCGGTGTATCCTCGTCCTATTTATCCAGTTCTCTCTATTGGGACTGAAGAGTTCGGGGTCCTTTTATGTCGAAGGTCACTTATTGAAGACTCCTCGTACGTTACTCAGCACGGGTAGCTTTTCTTACACTATGCGGGTCGGTCAGCGTTGGTGGGCGGTCAATGTTGCTCAGCATAGGTGCCTTCTCTTCCGATATGCGGGTCGATCAGCACTGATGGGTGGTCGTCTGGATGTCCAACTCGCTAAGCGACGGTGCGTATCTCTCTGGTATCGGCTTAAACTTAATGGTAGTGTCGTCTCTTCTCCCTCGGCACTATGTTGACATCTATGGGCAATCGCTACTTCTGCAACTTCTCGTCGCTGATTATTCTATTTTGCGTCCGGAGCTAACGCTGTTCAATCCGTACGTATTATGTAGATGCGTATGACCGGCGTCTTTCCTCTAATATTATACAGTGGGTCTCTTCTCAGCCCTGTGGCAGCTTATTTTTTGTTGAGTTTCGTAACTTAGGGCTCTCGTCGGCCCGTTGGCAGCTTACTGTCTTATCATCTCTTTTTTTTAATGGCGCTCTCTCTACAAATGTCTCATCATCTTGTATATATTCTTCTCCATCCTCGTCTCATTGGTTCTCGCTTCCTCGGTCCCTATTCGCTCGCCACTCCCTTGTTTATAGAGGGGGCGGATGCGATTAGCTCTCATAGGTTATTCTTGCCTCTTGCCTTTCGCAATTACATAAGTTCTGGCGCCGCTTATGTCTGGTAAAACTTCCCATCAGACGGCCCCACCTGCTCGACCTCCGACCTCAGATATACGGCCGTTGACAACTTAATTTCTCCGTTTTTTATGGTACCGTAAATCTGGCGTTATAAAAATGTCGGGACTGTAAATTTGCTTGTCCACGCAAGCTGGGTGGCCCCTTAACAATTTAGGTTTCTGTTGTTTTCACATTCCGACTCTTTACAGTTACAAAGCTCGTCAATCGATGGCGCTGCTATTCTGTATGCATTCCGTCCTTTCAAATCGGTATTATTTTTACATTCTAGCGTATGCTTCGAAAATGGTTTATTCGCTGGAACAGCGTATTTTTATTGTTTTGGAGTTTCATCACCTGGACCACAGTTTTGCTCCAACGAGGAGCTGATTTCAAAGGAAATTCAATGTCAGAAACGGTCTGGCAAACAATACAATACAGGCACTGTTCGAAAAATTTCAGCGTACTGGGAACGTCAATGACGACCGTGCGGGAATTATCGGCCGCCCAAGCACAGAAGTTTCAGAGGCGAATGCTGCAGTCGTTCAGCAAATTATCCAACAGCGACTGTGAGTTTCTGTTCGCCGTGCTGCTTGTCAGACTGGACTACGACGAATAACTACACACCGAATCATGCATCAGAGCCTTCACTTGTTTTCTTACAAAATCCAGACTCGACAACCTCTGAGTGCTAAAGCCATTAATGCACTCGAGACTTTCGCAAACGCTACGCTTCTGAAGTTGGATGCCTGCGAAATCGATGTCGGAAACATTTGGTTCTCCGACGAATCGTATTTTCCTTCTGGATGGCTTCGTCAATAAGCAGAACTGGCGCATTTGGGGAACGGAAAATCCGCATGTAGCCGTACCTTCATCTCTGCATCCGCCAAAACTCATAGTTTGGGTAGCCATTTCCTCCAGAGGACTTTATGGGCCTTTTTTTGGACACCAAAAGATTACTGCAGCAAAATATCTGCCCATCCTCCATGAATTTGTGGCCATTTAAAACGCTTTGGAGGACGGTAGGAATAGCTCGTGGTTTATGCAAGACGGTGCCCGGACACATCGAACGGCAGCAGTGTTCGATTTTCTCAGCGAACATTTCGGTGATCGTGTCATTGCCCTTGACTACCAGAAGTATACGCAAAGTGGCATGGATTGGCCTCCCTATTCGTCAGATTTGACGCCATGCAATTTATTTTTTGGGGGGTAGTTGAAACACTAGGTGTATTGTCACAATCCACTAACTGTAAATGAACTGAAACAATACAGCTATGCTGCTTGTCAGAACATCAAAACTGAAATGTTTACACGGGCGACTGCGAATTTTGTCCTGAGACTGCGCCACGTTGTTGCTGCAAACGGTGGTTATTTTGAAAACATTGTTTTATAGTTTTTCCCAGTCAGCAGCGTAATCTATCGACGAACTGTGTAACTAATTTTGAAAATTAGTGAGAATAAATCCCTGGTTAACTAAGCAGAATGCAGCAAACCGTACATTTCTGTCGCCTTCCGTTTTCTTTAATCGATTTTTCAAATCATCGGTCATTTCTGGGACACCCTCTACATATATAACCCTAAGAGCCGACGTTACCCCCCAAAAAAACTCTGGAGTGAAGCCGCCCCTGCCCATTTATATGCTTTATTTATGTGTTCAACCACAATATTATTTGTTTTGTTTACAATTAATGTTCTAATAGGTATATATATATATATATATATATATTATGTGTGTGTGTGTGTGTTAGTTATGGCCAAAGTTCGAAGTCTGGTCGATTCGCGAAATGGCTGAACCTTTCTAGCATTGGCAATGTCAGTTGGGTAAAACCCGAAATAATACAGAATTTAAGACTACTTCTGGTTTTCGCCAGCGAATTCGTGATGCGACCAACAATCAGTGGCCAGTTTGTGATACCCACAAAAATTCAATTCCCCTCTCTTTAATTTTGAAATGATTTTTTTCTTTTTCTGATTAGAAAAGGAAAAAAAATCATTTCAAAATTAAGAAAACGGATTTTTACAGTAGTAATAATATGAGTTATTTCGGGCTTTGGCTAAGTGATTTGGCCAACCATTTCGCGAATTGGCTAGACTTCCTGCTTTTGCCGTAACATATATAAAAATATATATAAATATTTTATTTATTTCTCCTCCGGTGGTCCTATGACTCTCACCTTTCAAGATCTGTAAATCAGTTCTGTGCCCGTATCTGCGTATACTTATGACTCAGAATTTAATTTTATACCGTGACGAATTCTAAGTTTTTTCCTGTGCCAGCCAATCAGTTTTAAAAGCAGCCCAAAACGAACCATTGCAAAACTTTGGCACATTTTTTACTTTTGTAGTAATGTATTGCGCTAACACGGATCTTTTATTACCATTGAGAAATTAAAGTTAAAATGTGTTACAATGTTCCCCGGCGAGTGGGGTTACTTTGTGACATCCGTGTTTTCGCCTTGAAATCCAAGACGAAAAATTACTTGACAAAAAGTTAGGCAGTAAAATGCTTTTCAAAAGCTTGATACACAATTATATATACCTATTACAAATATTGGATAGCTTTATCTATATCTTTGACATCAAAGAGACCTCGGGTGCCCAGGGCAGCCATCAGTTCTTTGAGAGGATGAGGAAATTCCTCTTTCGACACATTCTGCTCCTTCGGGTAGATTTTCCCCAAATACTTTCTCTCCAGTGGTATTTTAGAGGACGGAAAAATGCAACATCGAGAGGCAGGAAGAGGTGAGTCGACTTTGTGGGTTATTTTGGTACAGTGTCAATGTGTCACAAAGTAACCCGTCACCTTTCGACATTTAGGTTATGTTCTCATATCTCTCAGAAATATCACTACACAAAAGTTATATTTCTCCTCAACCTAATCAACATGGTAGCGCCCTTTACATGTACGTTCTTTCTCGAGTGCTTGGAGCGTACGGGATTGTGCGAACGCTCCAAGCACTCGCAAAAGAGCGTGCGTGTAAAGGGCGCTAATAGCGACCTTTACACGCACGCTCTTGGAGTGCTTGGAGCGTACGGGATTGCGCCCGGTAAAACTTGCAGTACGCTCTAAAGCAGCTTTCCCTTCCTCTCCGACACTTTCACACGTGCACTCAATCGCGCGGGACAGAACGTACGTGTAAAGCCGTCTGCACACGGAGCAACTCAAAAGAAACTGATAACTGACTCCAATCACAAACCAGTCCGTGATGAGTCTTAACCTATGTAATTGAATGGAGCCACGCACACGGCGCCCAAACCCGTATACGGGTTTGTAACCAGTTGAGCCGTGTGCGTGGCTCCATTCAATTACATAGGTTAAGACTCATCACGGACTGGTTTGTGATTGGAGTCAGTTATCAGTTTCTTTTGAGTTGCTCCGTGTGCAGACGGACTTAAGGGCGCTATTGACAATAAAAAATAATTACCTGTGGTAGTTGGTTGTATAAGGTTTTGGCCTTCAGCACACAAAGTGTCCGAAGTTTCAGTCAATAGCTTGACAACAGGTTTGAACAATACATTGGCCAGCGAACACAAATGGCACGCAGAAGCTTCGGACGGTGGCCAGTAGGTGTCTATGTGCGTCGAACAAGCTGTTAACGTTGTTCTTTGCGTGCCCGGTATTACGGGCGCGGTGCAAGATCCGAAAAAATTACTATGTGTCCCAAGGTTACCCTGCAGTCACAAAGTCTTACGGTACATAGACTTCCTCACTACTAACTCGCTACGTTTCTATAAATCACAAAAATGTTACTATTTTATTTTATCTTGGAATATCAAATACAAAAAAAATATTCTTCATACATATTTCATCTAAGAATATTCACTAAGAACGTTCTACAGAAAAAAGTTCAATTATAATGTGTCTAAGTGGGCTACATGTACTAGAGCGTTGTATCATAATTGCTGAACTTCGCAAAGTTAATATCATTTGTATGATTTTCAAGTATTACTATTATAGAGACTCCGCATATGTGTATGTGATGTGCAGAAGTCCTCTTATATGTAAAGATTTAATTTTATTAAAACGACATTCTTATATGCGCAGGTGAATATGATTTTTATTTTTTAAGATACGATAAGATGGTATGATAAGGTTATGATACCTTATCACACCTTATGCCAGTGGTTCACAACCTTTATCAACCCACGTACCCCTTTTTGCAAGTCATTAACTATGCGTACGCCCAAGAAAAAGTCTTTAGTTTTATTAATGTGTGTTATATTAGTTAAAGTTTAAATACTAGTATTAAACTGTTAAAGTTTGATTACGAATAGGTAATTTAAAAAAAAACAATTTTTGTATTCTATTGGACATTTTATTACAAAGTTTTTATTAATCAGACATAAAATGAAAAATATCTCAGAAAATAATTAGTGGGAACGCTGGGCTTGTTTTTATTTACAAAGTTCCTGAATATTTGGCTTCAGCTTGGTCAAATACAGCCGTAAATCCTCTTCAACATTAAGCATGTTTCTATACTTGTTCTTCAGGTAAGTTAAACTTGAAAATCCTTTTTCGCACAAATAAGTTGTCGTAAACCCCAGAAGGTACTTCACAGCAATGTCTGCTAGTTCTTTGTGTTTGCTTGAAATGAGCCGCGTGTTTGCTTGCTGCTTTACTGATAGTAGTTTTCACTTTTAAATCATTACTCAAACTTTTGTGACAATTAAATCCTAGCATGTATCAATATACACTGATGTAATAAATTAAGAGAATTTGCAGACTTGGTTAATTATCTCTAGAACTACTGTACTGATTTTAATGAAAATTGATATGTACATGCATTGATATAATACAAAACAAATAACCATTCAATAATTCTAATACACACCCATGATCGCGCTTAATACTCGTTGGAGTCGGAAGGTATGAAACAGCGGTTGCAGAATAAACAAAAAAATGGGTTAATAGATGGGCTAATAGGGGGTATGGTCCCCTCTTACAGATATACAGGCCTCGCAGCGTGAGTTCATACTTGATATAAGGCAGTGTATCATTTCCTGTGGCAATTGGTCCCACTCGTTCAGCAACCTGTTTTCATTCCCTGGATGGTTATCGAAGGGGGGTTGCGAGTTGCAAATTCCCACCCCAGAGCGTCCCTGACATGCTCTATAGGGTTAAAGTCTGGAGATCTGGCTGGCAATCCATCCGGCGAATATCCCCACTCTCTAGAAATTCGTCGATCAGAAGAGCTGTATGTGGCCTCACGTTATCGTCCATTAAAATGAACTCAGGGCCAACTGCACTTCTGAAAAGGCGAACATAGGGCTCCAAGACTCATCTCTATACCTCACACCAGTCACAGTGCCTCTTTCAAAGACATAGAGGGGTGTGCGGCCATCCAACATGATGCCTGCCCAGACCATTAAACCTCCTCCGCCATAATGGTCGATTTCGCGGACATTGGAGGGTAGGTAGCGGGTCCCTGGTTCTCTCCATATGAACGTACGGCGAGAATCGGTGTTTAAGCTGAACCGGGACTCATCAGTGAAGAGAACGGTCGCCCATTGATCCATACTCCAATCTTTATGCTCTCTGCACCATGATAAACGGATTCTCCTGTTCGTAGAAGTGAGCTGGACGCAAACAGCAGGTCTTCTTGCAAACAACCCTATTTCATGACAATTTGGAAACAGTCACCCCTGATACTCGTGTTCCTGTGGCTGCATACAAGTCACCAGAGAGCTGAGAAACTGTAGCACTCCTGTTACGCCTCGGTATAATCGACAAATGGCGATCTTCTCAGGTCGTCGTGCTCTTGGACGACCTTGCCCAGGCTTTCTCTCGATTGATCCGGTATCCTGGAACTGTTTCCATAAGTTACACACGAAGCTGGGTGCTAAATGAACTCTCTACAAATTTGGACTTGATATCGGCCTGCTTCTAGCCTCCCCACAATTCGACACCTCATTTCATCATCTAAACGTTGGTGGTTACTCATTTTTACTGTTACAATTTGAAATTAACCGATTGCTGCAAAATAACACTAAGAAATTCGCCGAGGTGTGCTAGCGAAGGAAATGCGTCTTAACTTACGCGCGCTTATAAAGCCTGTTTTTCTACTAGCTCCGCCTACACACACGTGTACGCTTACGTATTTGACGTACAAGATTTACATTTTTGTCTAGAACCAGTGGTTTTACATTCAATTCAATTCTTTTCATGAAAATCGATAAAATATGCAAATTCTCTTAATTTATTTCACCATTGTAATTTTATATACTTTTTGGTAGTTAACCGCATACCCCTTACGTATTTTCGCGTACCCCCGGTTGAGAACCATTTGCTTATGCTATAGTGTGATAAGGTACGATAAGATTGTCCCTCTATTAACTGTATTGTTGTGACCATTAGAAAACAACATAGGGTTAAGATCGTTTATAAAGGTTGTACCGTAGTCAATAATACGACAAGCCTTTCGCTTCAATTACGTTACTACGATACGTTAAACATACTACAATTTCAACCTTAAAAGCAAGTATGTACAGCGAGTTAGATTATATACAGTTAGATAGTCAGAATGGCTTCGGGTTCAACGACAGCTCTGGCCTATGAGGCATCTCTGACCAGAAGAGCTGCCTCTCTCTGGCACTCAAAAACAAATCTCTTTTGTGGACTATTGGGGTCTTCTTTTATACTGTCGGCGAATTTAAAGGGATTTCTCTGGCGTTTGAAGTGCTGGTAAGTGTTTGAAGTTTATGGGATTCTAAATGTCACTATAGTGTCAAAAATCTCAAAAGCCCTCGAACCACTCTGGGATTTATGTGTTCTATAAAGTCAGAACCGCACATTACAAGAACTTTATGGCCTCTTATCCTAGAGTTTATGAGACCGCCCAGATCAGCAGTTAGCAGATAGATGACATGTTGAGGGGTAGGAACGGGGCATCAGAAACTTATATAAGTACTAATTTAATGTAGTAATTGAGACGTGTCATAAGGTTCTCCCTGTGAATCTTATCTAAAAGAAAATGAATAAGATTTATGTAGTGTGGTATGAACTTTGGAAAATCTGCCCGCATGCGTAACTTTAACAGTCGTATGTCTGGCGTTCAGAGATGTTGAACCGAAAATCGCTGTGGGTTGTTTCTGTATATTATGGTTGTATCATGCACTAGAGGTACTAGATGAGAGTCAAATCACTTAAATACTAAAGCCAACGTCATCCTCATTATGGTATCCCCAATGTATAGATTTGTTTCCTTCAAACTGTTCAAGGAAAAGGGAAAATAGGAATTAGAAAAATAAAACAGATTTTCCATTTTCTTTAAAAAATCAAGTCTCTTGAATGAAAAAAAATCTACATATTGACAGCCTATGTTTCGAATTCAGCCGTATTGGAACATCCAAATCCCGCATACTAAGTTGGTTTCAATTTTTCCCAATATTTCCCAATATCCCATTCCCCTTGGACGATAGCCGAAGTGCCATGGTGATGACATTCGGTACCAAAGTCTTTGGGTTCGGGCCGAGGTGTTGGCAGGAAAGTTTATAACCTTTGAAAATCGCCTCTATGCTGTTGCTTAAAACTCGTGTAGCAAAGGATGACCGTATCGTTCTAAACCAACCTTATGAAACACTTTGGCTAGTGACACTCATCTTGTATCTCTAATAGTACGTGCTACCCCATATCTCAAATTCAGTGTATGTCTTTGATTGATCTTAGTCGCAATTTCAGGATCCTGAAATACTTTATTAAACTTCTTCAGAGGACGAAAAGTGCTTCCGCTTCTTAATAAAAAAAAACTTCTTGAGAAGCATACATTATTTCAAAAAATTTTTAAAAACTTCATGTATATTTCACAGAATTGAGTATTTGGCAGTGTTAGAGGTAAACCAAGTTAAGTTTCATTATTATTTCCATTGTGTATACAGGATTTATAAACATATTTTAGAATTATTTGACGCTGTGGCTTGGTCTTTCTGTGGTCACTTAATATACTATGCGGAATGGTTCTCTTTATGTGATATTAGCACCAAACTGCAGTCATCTTCGTCCCTTATCCAAAATATTCATCGTTATCGCTCCAAATCCCATAATTCCAACACATGCACTTTACGCTTACAATTAAGCTTCTAATAAAGCTTTCGCTCCACCTTAATCCTTAAACATATTTGTGGAATAATAAATAGACTACTCGGAAACATAAATTGTCAGACTCAGCACGATATCCACCCCTCACCTTTTCCCATTACCTTGAGAAAAGCCCGATCCAAAAATAGCAAGCCGGGCGAGACTCGCCGTCTGCCCGGGTCTTTTCGATCGTTCCGCATTCGCCTCTGCGATCAATTCCGGATTGACGGCGGAGCTGCAAGATATCTGCTCCACAATTCGCCACATTTTAGTGTGTTTTCCTTTCATTATTCTTCCGGGGTGCATCGATAATGACGTTGGTGATCGCTAATGACGTCTGTCTTCAGCTATTTGTATGAAATCTCATTCAAAGAGATCGTCAATGATAGTTATCCCAGATTAAGGCTTGACGTATTAGATAGGAAATATTCCGGGCGTTTAAAGCGATATTAGGCGATAACAAGTATCGTAATGAAAAGGTATACATAAAATGATGCTCAGATTTTTAATGCACGCTAGTTATAAATTTTGATCACTCCCGATATATCCTCTCAATTATGATCTGTTTATGACTAACAACTTAGTTGTTTTTTTAAAATTAAAGCAATTCTACACACACACACACACGTGACGCGCATATCTATATAAAAGTGTGTATCCGAAAAAAAAAATTACAAAGAAAACACCATATCTTCCTAAAATAGGACTATCAATTAAAAGGTGAAAGCAATACTATGGTACAATCGCACCACATAGTTACATTTTACATGGTCGAGCTCTTGGATCCCCTGCTTTTCAATGTGTGATGGTAGAGAGGGGGGAAAAGCTCATATAGTCTTATTTGTGATTTACGATAGTGATAACAGTGTACTTTGGATTAATTTAGGACTGTAGCTGAAGACGAATGATAAAAGAGCCCTTGGTGAGAAAGATTTTAAATAATGGACGTTTTCAAAACTTATATTACAAATACATGTAGATGTAATTTCAGTGATTGTGTTATACAAAGATGCTCATATAGTGAAAACGTTAATTCTATTTAAGCCAACATATAAACTTTATTTGCTAACATAAAAAATGCTTTATTTCTGTTTTATAATTTTACTACTCATGTTTTTTTTATCTGACATTACAATTTCACATTATGAATGTATTTCTATAAATTTTCTCACCAACAGAAGGCTTTCTTATTTTCGAAACTTTTTCTTCAGTCTGGCATTTGTGTATATATATATACATATATTAATTTGTTTGTTTATTTAAATTATACTCTGGTTAAAATCATTGAAGAAAGGGCAGTGGCGCTTTGAGAGAAAATCTTAAGGACTCTTGTTTATCGCTCCCTTTGGAACCTGGAGAGTCCCAGACAGCACTGCCTAAAGCCCCAGTCAGGCTTCTTGCAAGTAGTGCTGAATATGAACGGTACATACAGCCTTAATTTTGAGCCTGAAAACCTACCATCCCACCGCAGTCCAATGGAATGTCAGAAGTGGTCACAGATCTTCTCCCCGCTGTTCGAAAGACAGAAACAAGCTGCGACGTTCTATGGAATATTTTCTATGCAACTATCAACTAGCCTTATCCGGAGCCGGAGTGGTTGAGAATTAATACTTATGGCTCCCGTGTGGCTCAACGAGTTAATGCTGGAGCAGGGGTTTTCTGCGACCTGTTTTCTGCCTATGCCCTTGCCGGCCGTTTTGCATCTGCTTATGATGGAGAGGTCGAGGCGTTAGAATCGCCTTATCCGAATTGCGATTCCGGACTCAATAATTCTCTAATGCAGTCATTTTATCAGACTCAAAAGCGGCACTAATGATTATCAATTCCCCTCTTGCCTCACAGTCCTCCTCTATCGGAAAATGAATCTTTTGCCTCGAGGAGCTGGCCTCAAAGATGAAACATATCGTTCTTTAGTAGATACCAGGCCATTGTGGGATCCTGAGTAACGAAACAATCTAAAAGACAGCCTCCGGGAAAGCAATATATCTAAAACGTGGTATAACTTTATCTTCAATATCCCAGATCAGCCCAGGTTTAAAGCGGTGGTATTATTCAGACTTTTGACGGTGTAATAACCCAAACTGGGGTTATTAGGCTGTGATCGTATGACTAGTAATTAATGTCGCGTTGCGACCAAATCTGTTTCAGCACACAACTAAGAAAAGGGTTACAACTCTCAGGAAAGACACACTTATTACATATATATATAATTTATTTACACACATGTATTTACAGATTCATTAAATAGCATCATGCTAAATTCTCAACCCTATCCAAACACAGAATCAATCAATATATATATACATATGTGTATTCAATTATAATTATAAAACATGTTATTCTTCACAACTTAGGCAATGCCGACCCTTGTGGGGTAAGTGACGAGTATGTAATAAGCAAGGGGATGTGATATGAATATATTTAACATCAATGCTCACCCATGGCTGCCGGTACTGTCGGTTACTCTATTTTCATTACTGGTGATCGCACGAATTCGTGGTATGTTAGCTAGTCCTTGCACACTAAGTTCATCAACAGAGTCCTATATTTCGATGCAGCGACGTTCTGGATCTCATACTAAAAAAGAGTTCTGGATATCAAAAGTCGATGATCCTTCTGTAGTATTCCTCGGATACTCTATGTAGATAGGCGGGTTCGTCAGTATTGGTACTCGATCGTCATCACGTTCCTCTCGGCACCTCGAAGTAAGTTACATCCGTCACTCTGTCAATTGGCTCCACACTTGTAAATTCCTTCATTGATTAGCACTTTGGAGGCTCGGTATGCGCTCGTTCATGTAGTGGCTATGCGGCAGTACTTTCATGCGATTGTTTCTATTCCTTTGGCATAAAGTCGACTTCGTCGTGATTTGCGAGCCTTCGCTGGGCATTCAATCTGTTCGTAGTTTTTTTAGGATTCTCGTCAGCCTTGTAGTAGCTTATATTATTTTTCTTATATTTTTTAGTAAAGGCACCTTTCCCTTATTCTCTTTACTCATTTCTCTCTAAAATGCTTCACACCAGGTATATATATTTCTTTTCTTTTTTTGTGATTGTTTTTTGCCTTCTTGGCTTCCTATTCGCTCGCCCCACCCCTTAATTGGACTGGGGGACGAGCCACGCTGTTCATAGGTTCCTTCATGTTTTATTTTTTACTCGCATTGGCTGCTTCTTAAATGTATCTTGCATTCTAATTATTTTGGACGCCTCTCCTTGTCTGTGAAACTTCTCCCGGAACGACCACCTGCCTCTTGACCCTTGACATTAAATTTATTATTGCTGTTTCTTAATTTTGAAGTTTTATGGCTCGTGTTGTTCAACGCGGGGCCAAGCATCATTCATTGATGCCGTAAAGCGTCGTAGCCATAAATTCGGCTATCAATACTGGTTGACAGTACTGGTTGTGTGGTCTCTAACAATTTAGATTGCCGCATATTCACATCCCGCTTATTACAGACGGGACATGACTATCTAACCAAACACCTTTTCCTAATAGGAATAATTGAAAGTCTGAAATGCAAGCTCTGTAATCTGGAAGAATATATGAACTAATCTTACCTTCCCCACTGCCCCGTGCTCATTTCTTCTAGCGTGCATGGGTGGTACTGGGAGGCTAGGGTCCTTATGGGCTACACAAAGGTATTCTTTTTCTTCTGTTGTATTTCTTATGTTTTTGTTTATCTTTTTGTATGTTTATGTTGCCGGCCAAGTAGTCATGACCAGTTAAAAGCTGAATCAAGGCTAACGAATCCTTCCTGGGAAAATCTGGAATGAATGCACTATTCACAACCCATTCCGTTAAATGGGGTAACTTTGGTGCAACATTGTTTGGTCTAAATGGCCATTGGTTAACCTTTTGTTGGGCCAAAGTTGCCCGCAAAGGATAAAGTTACCCCAGTTGACGATACCATTCTAGAATTTCTGTCTATTAATTCTTGATTAAAAACATATCGTTCAATTTCTTCCGTATAAATACCCGTATAGAATTATTATCAATCGCCCTATACGGGTTTTGCTTAACCTCTCTTTGCGAATCCGTTGGCGAGTTCATTTCCTGGGATTCCGCTATGTGCTTGGGATCGACTGTAAAACGACTTTGAAGTTTTGTGATGACAGTATATGAATAAAAGACTGACGCAGAAGAATTTCAATGGTTTTGTAGCATTCCACAGAGGCAATGCCTTCAATGGAGTCGAGAATCAGGAAGTATCACATATTTTTAGAACATGATTGAGTGGCATGTTAACTGGGTAAAAAACCAGAATGTATACGCTGTAAGACTGCCGAATGGATAAGACCCAGTCTATTAGTACCAAAGAGACTAGCACACGGAGGCTGTCATGGGCCTTTGTAGCCTCTCAAAATCGAATTTTATTATATGTCTTAGTCTGTCTTGCTCTTATGTTGCAGAAGTTGACTGCAGCACTCAAAATCCTATTCGACCAACTTGACTTTTCAGGACACAGAAAAAAAATGCGCAAAGAAGTTATCAGAAAATGCTCTTAATTGGAATGGAATCTTGTAAATTCAACCCTTGCAACCAGATACTTATTTTTTCCCTGTACAAAATGTCAACAAAAATTAGTTGCCAATTCTGTCCCCTTTTCAATTATTCTGACGCCCTTCTTTAAGGCTACAAGTCGTCTGGCTAAGTGCTTCATGACACCACTTACAGTCATGGTCTCAAGATATCTATGACTCAACAGATCACGTATTCTATATAGTCACTTCCGGTCTTTAGATTTTTGCCCCCACCCCTTTTACAGGGTATACATTTTTTTGTTCTTGGTCCTTGGACTATAAAGACAATGTCGAGTTCAGTGTAGTTTTGGTGACCGTGATCAACCCATTCCATTGGTTATCCATTAAGCTATATCATTCTCAACAATTAAGTGAAAGCCTTGAATCAATTATAAAAAGTTTGGACTCTCTCTTGCTCCTTGACTGAACTTCCGTTATTGCTGGTATCCGTGATATTATCTAGAATCAGATAACAGGATCTAACAACCCTCAGATCTATTCTCCAGTTAATCTACCACGTAATCCTTTCCGCAATTTTATTCATTACTATAGTTTCATTATTTGTGAATAAATAACTAAGAATTGATTATTATACCCTGGATAATAAAAGATAGACGCCCCTTGCAAAAAACAACTACAAATAAATAAATAAATAAATAAATAAATAAAATACATATAATGCATCGACAAGAGTTTCAGATTCTTCGAAAAATTCTATCAGGTAATCTATAAATTCTAATTAGCGAGGTGTATTTATCCTATCATACAAACCTTTCCAGAAAAATAAAAGAAAAATAATTATAGATAACTAAATCTTAAAAGAGCAAGGGATTTATCAGGAAACACTGCCATTTTTAGAACTATACTTTTTTCACAAATTATAGAAAATTTTTATTATATTTTAGAAAACACAGAAAGAAAAATGCTCAGAGACAAACACTAGTAATTAGAATGGAAATAAATATATTTAGTAACAGATAAATAATTACACCGAAAGAAATTTCAATGAAATTAATTGATGGGAAATTGTAATTATTTTCTCCTGATAAAAAGCACATCGTAAAATCAGACATTGCAACCAAACACTTATTAACTTTTTTATCTATTGTTCTGTTACAATTAAACGTCACAAAAAAGTACTTTTCCCCCCTTCTATTAAACTTCTGAGAATTAAAACCACGACTTTCGCATTCGATATTTTCCTTTGTTTTTATGCTCATTATACCGTCGGCGTAGGATGAGTTCATTAGACGACTCTAATGACGTCTGCATTCGAAAATTTAAATGCACAATCTGCTTGTCTGCCAAATGAATCGGCTCAGAGATAATTTACCAAGATTATATTTCGATCATTGAGTTCTGCAGTCAATCAGTGTTTTTTCTTTAAATATTCGAGATTAAATTCCGAAAGCAATTACACGATAAATATGTCAGGAAGAATTCAAAGAGTTGTTCTCTGATATGTCAATAAATACCAAATGTAAATTATGTCTGTAAGTACTACATTATACATTCATAATTTTTGGTTATGCTACGTCATGCAAGCGATATTAAGAACTTTTAGATTTCTAAGTATGGCAACTTAAAACTTAATTATTCTGCTCCTGCCTATCTGTGATACAACACATAAAAATCAACACTAACACAAAAATGAAAGCGAATTCTGTCTCCATAGAACCACTGTAAATTTATAGAAAATACAAAACATAAGCAGTAAAAAACATTCACTATTCGGTTTGCCACGTTAGTTAACTGCTAAGTGTAAAGTGAAGTTGAATTAGTAACAACTTCTGTAATCTTAATCTCAAAGCAGATTTTAAAAAGTCCATTAATATTATAGTAGGAGAAAGAAAAGAAAATCTAGCACCCCAAAACATGCCACAACACTAACAAACGAATTTTATGTCCTAGGCATCTTTATGAGACACCCAGTGTTCAGAGACCAATATGTTCATTTGGCATCCAAAATTTTAGAAAGTAAAAGACACATCCTGAAGACTCTAAACTCTAAATTATAAATATTTTCAAACGTTGAAGTCCATTCAATTCATCGGTGGAATAGTCGCTTTTTCAATTATTCGTAAACTATAAAAAAAGGTTCAGGAAAAAAATGCACATAGTCTGAACATTTGTGATTACAGCTTGCAGCCAAAGAAATATAGGATTTTATTTTTATCAGATGGAAAAGTGGAAATCAAAGTAATTTAAAAACAAATTTAACAATCTTTTAAAGTCTCTCTATGGGGTTCATTTAAAACCACTAAATAGTAAAGTAATTTCTATATGGTGTGCAGAGCTATTTTTAAAAATTTCCGTGTTTTCAGGTTTTCTGTGTTCATTCAAACATTAATTAACCAGAATAATTAGCATTTCAGTATGCAAAAATATATTTTTTAATGAACTGAATCATTTCTCTTTCAAACTTCGCGACTGTCATTTAAATTTCTACGTTAACCTTTAGCCTTTCTTGCTTTTATTATTCCCCCTCCAAAAAAAATTCTCCTTTCCATCGACCATAATTTTTCATGAGTTGTTAATTAGAATCTCCGCTGGAAAAAAATCTTGCCTTAGATAACCATCTCCTTTTTACCTTTTGCATTTAACAAGAGAAGAGGCCGTTCTAAAAATAGAAGATATGCGCGAGACTCGCTGTCTGCTTGTATTCATTCGATCTAAAGTAGGGGCTTTCAATCCGCGTCTCGCGGGCCGTGTGGTCCGCAGAAACACTTGACGTTCTTCGAAATTAAAATTCGAAAAAAAAAATCAGTAAGAAAGGAGAATTCCCTGCACACTGAAAATGCAAGAAGAAGGAAGAGAGCAAACTGCGACAGTAAAGGGCAGAAAGAAAATATTTCGATTTGTTCTAATTTGTCTCTTAATTCGTAGTTACTCTAAACTTTTTTTTCGTGAATTTTGTAGTCAGGTCTCGCAATTCATCCCGGTAATAAGATTAGATGCAACGTGTCTCTGAACAATTCGTTGTTGCTGTTGTTAGTTCTGTAGGGAGAATTTCTTATTCCTGGATTCTGGAATAAAATAAGGAAATGTTAAAAGAAAATTAATACTAATTATATACACTAAGTGCTATAAAAATTGGAATACGTCTAATAAGTTCTTAGGCATCGTATATTAAACCGATATCATGCAGTGAACGTTGCACAATCCTCACACTGGTGTTAGTAGAAGCCCCAATACTGAATTGTGATGTTATTTGCAGCAACGTTGTGCTCCTTTCACTTGATACAATTGTCGACAGACCCGGCCGGTCACGATCGTTCAGAGTCTTTGTACGGCCACAGAATTGCTGAAGGTTCTATTTTTTTTCAAAAACTTTCCTATTCGAGGTACACTCTCGAAATGGTCAAAGTTAAAATCTAAACTTCCCCTGAATCTTCGAAATGCCTTGACCCTCGCAAGGTCACCAACTACCATACCTCGTTGATATTTACTTAAATCATGATTCCCCGCTCTGCTCACTACTCAGTCAGTTTTTTAAGCATCTACAAATATCTGTCGCTTTATATAAGGCGCTTGTGGACGAAAGCATTTGGGAGAAAGTGAGTATTGCTACATGTTTTGATAGGTTTTAAATGAGAAACCAATGCGCATTACTTATATAAGAAAAGAATATGGAACACACTTTTCATTTCTCGGACTACACCATTTTATGTACCTTTAGCCAGATTAAAATGAACTCCTAGTTTCTCATCAAGAGTTCATTAGCAAGAATCCTTGCTGCAATAAAAGTACCTCATTAACTGTACATTATACTTGTAAGATAGTAACATACAATTACTGCATTTTCCCTGTTTCAAAAAATACAAAGTATAGAATTACTAAACATGCTTTCCTCTGTCCAATCGATTGACGTGTGACTCGCGTATGATTACTTATTATTTGATGAGGCCCTCGTTCCTGAAAGACAGACTGAAGACCCCTAATTTAAAGTATTCTCCCTCTGATATGGATTCCGTATCAGAGGGAAGCACTGGTTCAGAATACATGCATTGTTATTAATCACCCATCAACTGCTTCTACTTTCATTATTCTTTTCTCAGTCTGAGACGTCCTTAATGATTCTTACTCTCCAAGACGTTGTCCCTATTTGCATATATTCCAAATAAATCACTGATGAGATGTCTGACGTTATCGAATTTAGCTCTAAGATTGTCCTCACGTTCAACGGATAACTGATCTTTTTAACAATCGTTTCTCAATGGAGACAATGCAGGCAGGATAATATTTGTAGATAGAGGTGTAGACTGCCAGAATAAGAGTTTTTTTAAAGTAATTTTCTCCTTTCAAAATGCTAAAACATCTTGATGAAAACTCGGCTTTTCTGACTACCTACCCCCTACATTCGTTTTGATGTTTGTTTGAGCGAATATTTTAACTTTTATGAAACTTGGATGCATTCACAGCTCTAACAGAATAGGGAAATGATTTTAGTTACCTCAGTTCGCTTGCTTGTTATATAACTATCTAATAGTAAGAGTAGAAATTATGACCAAGCAACGCAACGGATAGTTTACAAATCTTTCTCTCTCTACATCTGCTGTCACATTTAGTCATAGCTGTTAACAGTTATAAGGGAGGTCAGCAGAAGCAACTGTATGCTGTTTTTAATAATCAGGTTCATTTTCACCCTTTAACGCTCATTCTTCAAATAATTTGAAATATGTTAAATAATTGTTTTCCTCAAATTTTTAGAAGAGGAAGAAATAACAAAGTCACCTGATAATTTTCTAAAATAAGCGCTAAGTGATAACTTGTGCAAGGTAAAGTTATATGAACAGAGCTTAAGATGCTTTTTTACACTGGTTCCTCTGAATACAGAGGATGACTCATACTGTAAAAAAAAGGTAGGGGAGGTTCAATAATTTATGTAGCTGATAAAAAGTTGATTTCTGCCTTTCCTTTAACAATCTTTGTTCATTTGATTATTTGAGAGTGAAATATCTATTAACTGGATTACTAGTGCATACTAAAGTTATATGCTACATTTCAATAAATTTAATAGATATGTTTTACTACTGCTGCTTGCTTTCAAGGTACATTTCTCGTAGCAGTCGCCCACTGCCTAACTGTGAGCAAGTTAGTGTCATCAGGGAAGAACGATCTAATTCCCATATCCTATTCTAAAAGATTTTCCAGGATTAGAGTCATGGCTCTCATTAAATTGAAATTAAACTCCTACATTAAAGTACTATATTTTACGTAGCAACCAACTATTCGTGAGAGGATGCAATCATTTTTTCGTATTTATCTCTTTTCTTCGAGAATGCACAACAGTCCAACCTCTAGTTGAATTTAAAATCGAATTTTTAGGTTCCATTGATACATTTAAAATCGCAACCCCCCCCCCCCCCAATATATAACTGCTCGCGAAAGATTGGGCATCATTTTCTGTATTGACCCATCCTCTTTCGTAGAGCTTTTTCTGCACTAGAGAATATACTCTCATTGAATTTTTGAGATTGAATTCCTACAATGCCCTGTCACATTTCTTGCCGCAACTGCTTGCTACATAACTTCTCTCTTATAAGTCATTTCCATTTTTTTTTTTTAAATATTTGTATCCCCTTACTTCATTCTTTTTCTCTGAACGAAATCTCTTGCTTTCATTGTTATGCATTATTGTAGTTACTTGCTTGAGCTGCTCTACGTAGGAAATACTAACGTTAGTAGAAATAATGACGATATTTTTTTTGCTGTCGATTGATAGTTTGAAAAGGGTTTGTATTAAATTCACTCCAGCTGCGCATGACCGAATATCTAAAGCATTGGCAAACGATACCAGAGTCTGCGGTCTTGAATGCCTCTATTGGCATGGATGTTTCTAGCCATTCGGAATCCGCTTTAAGGCTGCTGTGTACCAATCCTATTGGATTCGCTCACCACAGTGTTAACCTATGGAGAAAATGTGTCCAAGGATTCCCAACTTGGATTTATAATTTAAAAAACTGTACTTCGTAATAGGAAAAGAAAATTTACACCTCGGAGCATTTTTCATTTAAAAAAAATGTAAATAATATTTTTGAATTTAAATTGTTCGGGGGGGGGGGGGGAATCTGGTATAATGTGATTTAAACGCTTCAAAATTCTTTGGTGGATGAAATTTATAAAATGAATCCTGATGCAAGGTGCAGAAAAGTTCAGGCTATCTGAAAAGACCATTCTTATTGGATTATCAGCATTTATGCAGCTGTAAATAGTATAAATATTTTCTCCATAGGTTAACATTGAGGTGAGGGAATAAAATAGGGTCAGTACACAGCTGCCTTAAGCAATAAGTCCCAGTCTAATTAGCTCTCGTGTAGCAAAAAACGACCGCAATGCTTTAATCCAACCATAAAATTAATTCTGTATATTTTAATCAGATTTTAGGATTAAAATAAGACTAATTTATTAGATACACTTCTTTTAATAATATGAAACGTCAATATATTGATTGTCAGTCTATATTTGGATCTTCAAAATATGTAACTGTTGTACTCAAATTTAACGGCAGTTTACAATTCTAGCAGAAATTTCATGAAAATCGATGACAACACACAAAAATCATGTATCAAATGTACAGTGGTATGAACATGGATGTACAAAAAATACACTTTTTCTTTATTCTAGTGTATATTTTATTAAACTAGTTATTTTATCTCCAACTTCATTTTGGATAATAGTTTATATTTTATTTTTGTATTTTGTTGCTTTAAAGCATTAATACAATTTCTTTTTCAATTATTTTCAAGTAAGAAAAAATATATCTGAAACTCTGAAAAATTTTCATTTGCTGCTAATTATTTCGTCTGCCCTTTTCCATTCTGAATAAATGACAAAAGTTTGCTAGCACTCTCCAGTTTTATTTCGGGAGTTTATTTCCAGAAGATGGTTAAGAATTAAATTAAAATTGTTCCGATAATTTGTCATTCCTTGAAGTTCAAATTTAACTGCTAGACTTTATACTTGCTTGATTTTCCGTTTTCCAACATTCTAGTACAATAAAAAGAACTATACTTTTTTGCATCATCAAAGAATACGTTCGTTAATAACAGTGGTGATGGTAATTGTATTTCAGCTACTTTCAAAAATAAAAAGCATTTTTAAACTGAATACTAACATCCATGTTTTTTATTTCCCCTAGGAAGTTTCCCATAAATTAACCATCATTAATCTTGATACAAAATATACGTTAAAAATAGTCCAGTTAAAATATAATATCAGAATAATTGGGAAATAAAATATTTTAAGGATATTTTAATATGGGAAAAATAATCTTAAATAATAAGCAATAGAGAATATATATACATATTTTTGTTGTTCAAGTTTCTGTCGCTGAGCTGCGCTAGTAGCTGTCGAGGAATGTAAATTTATTTATGTGACGTCAGGACTGTGAGATGACTGAGAAGGCATCACATTTTGCGGATTTAAAGGCTATATTAGTTATTGACCGAGGTTATTGTATCTGTCACTGTTGTTTGATTGAATTTCTGCCTTGATTGAACGGACAAAAGAAAAAGAAAAAGGAGAAAAAGAAATTTTTATGACAAGACAATTTATCTTCTGACATCCAATTAGCTGGAAGTCCTGGACTACAGATATATTTACGAAAATACTTATTTTCAATTTTTTTTAATGATGACAAGGTATAGATCATAAAAATGTTCTAAATACGTGATTCGGGAAAATATTTTAAAGTGAGTTCAAAAGCGATAGATTGTTAAAGAAATAGATAAAATTTACAGTTTTTAAAATAACTACTGATTCTAGATTTATCACAAAAGCGAAGGCTTATTTTGGTATGGGTTTTACTCTTTTTTCTGTTACATATTTATTTTTTCCGAATGAATAGAAATTTATATTTGCAGATTTTTTATAGGTAATTTTAGATAAATATACACTGTTTCCAAGATTATCTATTACCAAGGATGTGATTTTGCCATTCCATTTACTTTTTCCTACTACGGTGGTATTTAAGAAAGTTTACAGATTTACTGCAATGTAAAATTGGCTTTTTTAAAAAGGAAATTGTTTTATTTCCTGAAATAGACCGGTCTATATAAACCATTCTGGCACTTACAGCCGTCTGCGTAGCATTATATCTAAGCATACGGATGACAGATCTTTGTAGACAGTGGTTAGATATTAAATTGTAGGAACAATGGTTTCCTGCTTCCAATTAAGGCAAGAGGGCTTTGCTGTTTTGAGTGCTTGTAAAAATCTTTAGAGGCAGCAGTCTAACATAATCAGGTGCGCACCAGCAAGGAAGCTTAGATGGTGTGAAAGGATAACTGTAAAATTGGACCAAGATAGGGACGTATTTCCTCAGAAAATTGTGCAAGGATCACAAAGTGGAAGTGTTGCGGGGAGAAACGATACAAACCATTAAAAAGACTTTCGGAAACCACGAGAAAAAGAAACATTACTTTATCGAATGACAGCGTAGTAGTCGATAGTATTTTTTCAAAGGTTCTGAAACTTTTTCTAAGGTCTGATCTTTCAAAATTAAGAAACAAGGTTTCGAAGCTTTTAGTAAGTGTCCAACTTCCTGAAATGGTTGTCATAACTGTAGAAATTATGGTCTTATATAAAAGAGCTTGATTATTTTTTCCTTTTCCTCAAGTTTGATCTTTAGCAGTCGAGCCGTAGAGCGAGGCATCTTTGGCAAGTCGAGACGACTGCTGGCTGCCAAAATTCGGTTTAAATCCTGTATCGTTTTGTGATTCCCGTAATTTATTTTTGACACAAAGAGAAAAGTCTTGAATTTTTTATTAAATCTGTAAGAACCATTTTGAAAGTTAGATGGCTGCAATTATCATTTTGCTCTAGTCCCCAAAATATTAACCTTCAAGTGTGATGCTTGCTACTTGCTGTGTATATGTCTGCAATACACAATTTTTCTGAAAACTTTTACATTGAATGATTTTTTCCGATTGAAAATAAAAACTTTTATGATGATCCATTAATTTCAGGTTCCAAACAACAATGAACATGAACACATGGATAGTAAATACAAGAATTGCTAGTGACAGTAAAGTTAGTGGTTGTTTTTAAACATGACTCATTGGGACTGCATTACGAATAACATTCAGTAATATTTTTAAAGGAGAGATCTAAGTAATTTCACACCATTTCCGAGGATTTGTGCCTTGTCTGTCCTTAGTACGTTCATTAAACGAATCATCTTAAAAAGTTGGTGGTTTTGTAGCGATCGCAAATTTGCAGCCGATTCCCGCTGCAGATGGCATTTAAAAATGTTTGTATTTCACATTTTGAAGAAGTTGTCTGGCAACTGCGATGACCCGGTAAGAAAGCAGAAGAAAAAAGAATTCTTCAGTTTTCGTTGTTAAATTTTTTGCTTCGTAATTTTTGGTATCCCTGCTATTCTTTATTTTGTTCAAGTCGTATTTTCAATGTTAAATTTATGTAATAAATATTTTATTTTTTATATTTAAATTGTGATAATGTGCTTTGGTTTTATGGTATATAAAAATACTCCTTGAATTCACTGCTAGCCAGTGACAAGCCCAAACTGGCGACTCTTACAGTTTATTATCTTACAGTTTATTATCAAATATTTATCCCCACTCTTGTATTGTAAGAAAATTTACCGTAGTCTGGTCAATTTGAAACCAGTTACTTTTCAAATAGGTCGTCTATTTTAATACTTTAGAGACATTGTATCGCTTTACTATCTCTGTAAAAATTTCGCTAATCGCGTGTATCTTTCTGTGAAACCTAACTAGTGTCTTCATTTCCTGGCTCGAAGGTTATTGAACCTCAATGAAGCGAAGCTGTACAAATGTACATACGTAGCGTCTGCGACCAGTATGAAAAACAAAGAATTCAGATATGACGCAAAGGATTGTAAAGGAAATGTGTAACGTAAAATATTTTTTTATTTCAATATCAAACTAATTCATTTCCCCATACACGATGGAAAACTAAAAGATGAAAGATGTAAACTTTCTACTAGATTTTTTTACTAACGCCTGCTTGGTTTTGTGAAATGAATGGAGTACAGTAATGACTTACATGAGAAATTGCTGCACATGAGAAATTCCCCACCATTTGAATATTTTATTGAGCAGTGATATTTGAACAAATCCAGACTGCAGCTGTATTCATATGATCGACGTTGCACTACTGAATAAACTGTCCCTGTAAGGCATGTTTATATAATAAAAAAGGCCGTTTGAAAACTATGAAAGCCGGCCAGAATGATTCATGAAAATTATTATTTTAAATTCCCTTTTATGAAACTTTTCAATGTCCACTTCATACATTTCTTATTCAAAACTTTAAAATTTATTACTTATAAAAAAGTAGGAAATTTTAAATCTGAAAGGAAGTATCAAAAACGATGCAGTAATACAATGCTAGGGGTCCACAAATTCGGAATAAATTCAATATATTTGAAAAGAGAACTCTTTATTCAGGGAAATACATTAAAGCTGAATTCAAAAGAGTTAGTTTAATGTATTTTAGTCTCTCTAGCTGAATGGAATTTACTTTCTTCTTTTAAAATTTCTCCACATTCGTTGTAAATTTGATACCTTCAAATAATTTACTTATTCAAATGTTTTTATACACGTCAGTCTCATATGAATACTAACGCCACTCAGACAGTTTTATTTAATTTTGAACACAGCTCGAAAAAGTATCAAATCAGCTTTTATTTAATCATGGCAGTTCTGAAAACGGAAAATTAGTTTTCACACCCATCAGAGGTATATTAACTAACGCGTTGAAAGGCAAACTCAGTAGCATACGGTTTTTAAATCAGATGACTGAAGGCAGTTTATAGAAATATTTTGAAGAAAATAATGTGCTGGAAAAAGAAACGAATTGATTTGTTTGTTATGCGGGAAATATTATATGCTAGTAATAAACATGAATATTTTATAAGCGTAAACACTCAGAGTTTGGATTTTATTTATATTTTCTTATAACAAAATCCTGTCAAATATGGAAGAAAAAATCATAACTCTTGTCCTTTTGTATTATTATTTCGTAAAATCCCTTTGATTTGAAAATAGACAAATCGAGATTTAATTTAAAGCACTTTGATCTCTGAAGGAAGGGTATTACTTTACAAAGATATTTCGTAAAATATTTTAGCAAGCAAAAGAGAGAAAGGCTATCTCTGAGGGCGAAACTCGTAAACTTGGTTACAGTTTCAAAATTTGGTTAACACTGAAAAGGAAATTGCTGTCAATCAAGTTGCGAATTGATACCTGCAGCTCTAAGCCCGTCTGCACACGGAGGAACTCAAAAGAAACTGATAACTGACTCAAATCACAAACCAGTCCGTGATGAGTCGTAACCTGTGTAATTGAATGGAGCCACGCACACGGCGCAACTGGTTACAAACCCGTCGGACGGGTTTGTAACCAGTCAAAACGTTGTCTTAGAAACCAGAATGAGAGTGCTCAAATCACGCCCTAGGCAGGGGTGTTTGATGGCACGCGGAATCAGCTTTAAATTGTAGGTCTCAGTTGCATCCGTCTTCTTATCGCCAAAGATAACCTTAGTTCTCCAGGCCAAAAATTCTATTTCAAAGTAATTTTAGTTTCGTTACATTTTATTTTCAATTTTTTTTCTCAGTGTAAACAACGATTCGCAATTTCAAGTCAAATGTCGTGCCGTGTTAGTGCCCGAGAATACAACCCTTAATCTAGGTAGGGGATAATGGCTTATGTTTAAGATGCCAACAACTTGCAGACTAATGACAATGTATCGCATCGATAATTCTAAAAAAGTTTCTGATTCGATTTAATAATACATTTAATAAAGAATCCCTCTGTTTGGGTTACAAATCTTCCTTGAGTAAAATATCGTTCTAATATTTTTATCTAGCCCAAACATGTTTTTTCTTTACTTTTGAGGGCTCTCGGTAGGTTCTTTAAGCATTTTAAATAAAGGGCTATTTTTACTCATCTTTCTAAAGAAAGATGCAATTATAAAAATATTTATTTAGATTTTCCTTAAATCAGGCTTTTTCTCTTAAAAATACTATTATGTATAGCATATTTTGATAAAAAAATGAAATTAAAGACAGAACAAAAAACAAAAATATAAGTCATGTATAAATTATGTTAATATACCTTATAAAACACAAGATTTATTGATAAATGACTGATATTTTAGCAAAAAATTGATGATTGATTGTGAAAGCACTTTTTTTAAAAAGTACTAGGGAATTATCAAACTTCAACTGCATTATGTATCCTAGTAAACCTGCTTTTCAAAAGGAAATGATTATGACTTCATGACTTCGACTAGCCAATAACGGACATTGTAGTAACTCTCCCTTTTCATTCTTTCCCTGACATACTTCTGCTTTTCTCACATTGGAAAAAAACATCGAGACCTAATTGCTGACAATTGGCTGTTGCTATTTTTATGTAGTCCAAATACAGAATACTTAAATTCTTTCAACTGAAATCACTTTATTACAAATCATCCGATATATATCACAGTGACAGCTATCCGGGATGAAACAGGAAGAACAGTTGATGTTACTTCATCATCGATCGGGAAAAAGAGAACAAAAATGAAAATTTTAGGAGGTTAAAATCATTTAGAAATTAATAAATCATTGCAAACCGAGGACTTCTATCTGAACCTGAATATTAATAAGTACCTTTTAGGATTTTTAACGACCATGGAAACTCTGTTTAAAAAATAGCAACGTGACATACCGTAAGATGGGGTTACTTTATGACAGTCTTAAGTTTTTTCCTGTGCCAACCGATCAGTTTTAAAGGCAGCCCAAAAAAACACATTTCCAAAACACTAGTACATCATTTCCTTACGTAGTAATGTAATGCCCGGATCTTAATAACCCGGATCTTAAATAACCATTGAGAAATTAAAGTTAAAATGGGTCACAAAGTTCCCCCGCCGAGTGAGGCTACTTTGTGACATGTGTTTTCACCTTGAAATCCAAGAGGAAAAATTACTTGACACAAAGGTAGACAGTAAAACGCTTATAAAAAGATTGATACAGAATCATATATACCTATTACAAATATTGGATAGCTTTATCTATATCTTTGACATCAAAGAGACCTCGGGTACCCAGGGCAGCCATCAGCTCTTTGAGAAGATGAGAAAATTCGTCTTTCGGAACATTCAGGGAGTCCTTCGGGGAGTTTTTTTCCAGATAATCAATACTTCTTTCTCTCTAGTGGTATTTTTGAGGACGGAAAAATGCAACATTGAATGGCTGGACGAGGTGGGACGACTTTTGAGGGTTATTTTGTGACAGTGTCAATGTGTCACAAAGTAACCCCGTCGTCTTTCGATATTTATGTTATGTTCTCACATCTCTAGGAAATATCCCTACGCAAAAGTTATATTGCTCCATAATCTAACCAACATATTGACAATAAAAATAATTACCTGTGGTAGCAGGTTGTATAAGGTGTTAGCCTTCAGCATACAAAGTTTCCGAAGTTTGAGTCAATAGCTTGACAACAGGTTTCAACAATACACTGGCCAGCGAAGCCAAATGGCGCGCAGAAGCTTCGGACACCGCCACTAGGTGTCTTTGTATGTCGGACAAGCTGTTGGTGCTGTTCTTTGCCTGCCCGGTATCACGGGCGAGGCGCAAGATCCGAAATATGAAAAAATTACTATGTGTCACAAAGTTACACCTGCAGTCACAAAGTAACCCCATAATACACTACCCCATAGCTCACTACATAAACTACAAAAATTTTCAATCCAGTTTTATATTACATTAAAATAAATCAGACATCCTTTCCAGAGGTTCGAAAAGCCATTATTAACTTCTATTTATTACATTATTACATAACCCATTACTACTTTATTTCTTGGCATTATTAACTCATAATTAAAATATCTTATCCCAGGTACGATATATGAATATCTTTCGACAGTCCATTAAAAAGAGAGGTACACGATGATCTAGACGTACGTTCTAAAAGGTTTTGAGTGAAAAGAGTACATTTCATTTTGAGAGAGCAAAGTCAGACTCAGCAGTTCACATTTTTATAGCCAGTCCCCCCAAAATACTAAATTAGTAAAAATCAAGCGCAGCAGTTTTATCTCATCCTGCATGCATCCCAAGTTCCAGACTCAATTCATTTTCAGGGATAGAACCATGAAACGGAGGATTTTTATTCCGGTAGAGACCGGCTTTGATATAATCCATGCATTATTTATAGAGACGGATGATGAGAAAAAAAAATTCAGGGTTATCCTTGCCTTCTTGTGCTAAGGAATTAAATAAACGAGGAGGAGAGAGGTTTTCTTACGGACGTGTGCATAGAAAAGGAATTTTATAGCATGCAGCTACACAAAAGTTTATTCATGTGCTACGATTTAAAATGATGAAAAATAGTTTTTCTGGATTTAAAGAAAGAAGAAACGTTCCTGAATTGATTCAGGGGAAGGTGTTGGATTTTAGGGAAAAATGATAGCACCGGATATCAAGAAAAAGTGATTTATGAAAAAAAAACAGAGTTATAGGAAAGGATAGTGATGAGTTACATTGACAGTCACCGGGACCATTTTTAAGGTTTCAAATAGATCATTGTTGTGACTGAGACCTGTCTGTCCTCACTTTTTTTCCCAATGAAGTATCGCTGCTAATAAGGATGGATACCTTTATGGCATATCTCTTTTTATTTTAAATTGACACTTCATGTACTTGTCACTTGCACATTCGCACTCTTTATTGCCTTTTAATTTTGTTGGTGCACCTTTACTATAAAAATTGTTCATTTTGCTGTCTCTATTTACTCTTCAGTTTTGCTGTATTGTCATCAATGTCATATTTTGCTGTTAATCCCATCAGATAAAACTGTAGGTAAACTGTACAAGGATTATGGTTATTTAGGCAGATCAAAGAAATATTTCCTTTTCTATAATTTTCTCTTTCACTATTGAAAACTGCAACAACCAGAAATTCTTAAATACACAAGTTCATTCATTATGCATTGAATTTTATGTCCCAAAACTTTTTATCGCCTGTGCATTTCAAGACAATTGTACTATCTTTGACATGCCCTCCCCAAAGTCACCTGATAATTTCAGAAACATGTATCTCTTACGAACCCATCAATTACAGACCTAAATTTTCGGCTCCTTTGATTTTTTTTTACTTCTTGGGATCTTCATTGCATATCTGAAGTTTTGTCAAAGACAATAAATTTTATTTCTGGAAACACTGTAAATTTTTACATTTCACCCAATTTTTTAAGTCAAGCCTACATACAATTGAAGCAATGGTTTAACATTTTTTCTGGAAACACTGTAAATTTTTACATTTCACCCAATTTTTTAAGTCAAGCCTACATACAATTGAAACAATGGTTTAACATTTTTTCTGGTGCAAAATTTAAACATCTAGGGGATGATATACATTTATACATGGGCCACGTTAGAGGCGAAGTTCCTAATTAAAAAATTAAACTAATACTTTGTTGGCGAAACTTTATATCCCTCCTACCTGCTATCGCATTCCATAGTACTTGAAGAAACAGGTTTGTTTAGGCCATAAGTTGAAAAAGATAATTGTGCAGTTCTAAAACTAACCAAACTATTAAAGAACTGACAAGGATGGTAAAATCAATTTGGATGAGCTGGAGATTGATATTTCTGCATTTAGAGACCCTTCATCTTCATATGGTGAGGGATTCACCCACAACTTATTTTTAGGTTTATTGCCACACTGAATTGTTGAAGTTAATTTGCTAATATAAAAAATGTAACCATTATGGTATATGTTTATACCACAGTGGTAGGTTATTACAAGCGGGTTCTGGTCATCCTATGAATCTCTGTTGTACTGAGTTAGATTAGATATTAACATAAAAAGTCCTTTAGCCCTTTAACGATCGCATAATTTTCAAGAAAACAGTAAAAAAAGTGGCTATTTTTTTCGGAGAATTCCATTTATTTCTTGATCTGCCATATCTAGTTTTAAAAATATACCCATCCCCAATTACATTATAAATAGTCTGGTGCTGCCATCTGGTATGTAAAATAAGAAACAAAAAATTTTCAGGTAAATGAAATGGTTTATTTTTAATATTTTTTGTGCGTTACTTTTGAACACTCCAGTCCTAAAATATCACGGGCACGAGAAATAGAGGGCGAAACCTCACGCCGTAATTTTGATGGTAGCGAAAAGGAAGGGGAAGGGGTTAAGAAGTTTTTTTTGTGTGTTTTTGTGCAAGACCGTTATGGATGCCTGACAAGCAAATTCTCTTTAGGGATGTTAAGACTCAATATTTATATTTGGGTAACGCAAATATCCACTCTAAATTCCCTTTCTAAAGGAACGGGGCAAACAAGTGATTAGCACGTCGGGATTCGGTGCTGAGGAGTTCGATTCGAATCCCGACAAACGCCACTGAATTCTATCATATTTACGTCAGTATGGGCACGTTAAAGCTGTAAGGCGTAAAGTCTCATCATATGGTTTCTAGTACTGGGGAGGGTACACGTCTCCATATGTCACCCCATATGGTTCTCAGTATAAATTGACGAGGCACCGGGGGAGGATGTAGGTTTCACTTTACGGTGCTCCCATTTCAAGCAAACAATTTCGAGGTGTAGAAGAGGGGAACGTCAAAGACAAAAGAGCCTGCCGTATTGGGAAAAAAATCATATAGTGATTAAGATTTTCGATTTTCCCAAAATTGTATAAGCACATCTAAACAAGTTCATGCACGTGCAAATGATATAGATGTGTCTAAAGACAATGCCTATGATCTTTTATAAGTAGAAAGCATAAGTATTAGTATAGAGCATTTTTAATTAGCATAAAGCGTAGAACAGAATATTTCATAGAGGAGGTAAGAAAAAGTCTAGAGTATATGAAGATTAATTGAGGATAATTTAGCTGCAGTGTTGGATAGTTAGACCTTAATTGAGTTCTAAGGAATGTTTGGAAGTTATAGCTGTCCCATTAACTACGCCATTAGTAGCTGATTTAGTTTTGTCATTAATTAGCATAACTAGCCCGATGCTCGTGCTAAAACGTCAGAATTTGACGTTATAAGGTGTGCTGCTGAAAAGTAACCAAACTCATTATAACTGGGAAAATAATGTGTTTAATTAGAGTATAAGCTGTTAATAATATTTAAGGCATGTATTTTTGACAATATTAAATATTAAAAGAAGGTTAGAATTATGTGTTTAACATTAAAGCTTCTAAATCCGACAATAGTTTTCAATGACTTTTTTTTACACCAACACCAGGCTTAATCTGTCGTCCAAGGGCATTGGATCATTCGTTACGATTATCTCGCACGGCAAATCGCTGTGATCTGTGAGACAATCATGTCTGATATTCTATACACCTTAGCTAGGATTACGTTTCTTGGCCAGAAACTAATTGTTCGTTTAAAAATTATTGCGGATTTAAGGTACCGTTATCTCTAACTTATTTGCTCTATTTAAGTGTATTTGGTGCAAAGACAAACAATGTATCATTGGTCATTAAGAGTAAAGCCATATTAATAGAAATCAGTTAACTATGTAGGCGTTAAAGCGAGTAAGATGGGAAAGGTCACATAAAACACAACAAATAATTGGAGAAAATCATAGAAATTGAAAATATCGAACGTGCAGTGTTGAAACTGCCTAAAACCTTGAAAGCAGGAAAAGAAATGAAAATTAAAAACTTCTATAATTGTCTAACATCATTTTGGTTGACGAAAAGCTGCTACTTATAGCAGTTCAAAGCAAAAAGTGGCGAAATTATCTGAAAAATTAAGTAATGGAAATTAGTTTTTTATACAGCACGAGACCTAGCAATTAAATATAAATGTTCTATACACCTGCGCCATAATTACTTTTCTTGGCTAGACACTAATTGTCCGTTTAAAAATTATTACGGATTTAAGATACGGTTACCGTTAACTCACTTGCTCTATATAAGTATATTTGGTGCAAAGACAAACAATGTATCATTGGTCATTACATAAACCTTCAAAGCAGGAAAAGTAATGAAAACTAAAAACTTCTGTAGTTTTCGAACATCATTTTGATTAATTGAAAGCTACTTGTCGCTATTCCAAGCAAAAAAAAAAAACTAATTATTCGACAAATTAACTAATGGAAATCAGCTCTGAATACCACAGAAAATCAGCTTTTATATATTATGAGACCTAAATAAAAATATAAATCAGAGTAAAATAAAACAGGTAATAACTACTTGCTAAAAAGACGATCACGAGTCTCCATGAGAGTTTAAATATTCAACAAATGAGGAAATAAGTTAGCAAATCATTCTGAACGCTGACTTTTTTCCAGTCACTTGCGCTGCTTTGAGTTCTAGCCATTTACGTCCCTGTAAGTTTGCATTATTTTCCGTCAACATACGTTAAATTGTATACCTCAGAGTACAAAGCGGTATAAAGTGGAACAGCAGAAAATTTACTTGTTTGGAATGCAAAGAACTATACAGTATGTTAGAAAACCGATCGAATGCATACTTTCTATCGTTTCAGAGTGCTTTATTCAATATTGAAGTTAATTAAACTTTCGGCTCTGTTCGTGCTTTTGATTTTAGTTACGCTTGGTTAGAAAGAAACGTTATCCATAAAACGTTAAATACCCAATGTAATGCAAAAACTATCATATTCTACATCATATGAAGGCCTTATTTGAATAGTGGTCCTACTCCGTTCTTGTTCATTTTGAAATACAGAGCGTTAAAGTCTAATGAGGGCTGAGAAATGACTGCTGAAGTCGGATTCGTAATGCCCTCTGTTAGCAGCAGAAACAAGCTAGAGGTGTACCTTATTAAAAATAAGATAGAAATGACTTGTAGAAACATAAAAGTGAGACTAAATCCATTTTTTTAAAAGTGGAATTGGACCACTATTCAAATAAGGCCTTCATATAAATAATTCTCTTTTTACTTTCAGTGTCATTAAAAAGAAAGGAAGTTTTCATCGATGTCTGATTAAACGCAAATTTTCATATATTATTTTTTGACTGAAAATTTGAATTCAAACGATTTTTAACCATTATTTCCAATTTTTTTTCTTTCAATCCGTTTGGTGTTTTTAACCCATTTAGTCCCCCCCCCCCCCTAATGCGGAGACATTTTGTCGGGAGCCTTTTTTTATTCACCGTTGGTTTGCTGGCTACTTTATTATGGGAGCCCCATTAAGTGAGCTAGCATTGCTCCAAGCCTTATACGGTATTCGAACCCAATCCCACTGCGATGCAGCTCACAACACTAACCACTATACAATGTGGGCGACCGGGTTGAGTTTTGGATATGCATAATTGCAATCATCTGAATAACCTTCTAATATATCCATACATTATCAAATGTCTTTAAAAACATTGACAGAGTCTTAACGTATTTGAAGACAAATTACAAGTGTTAATGAAGCAAGATAAAGAGCAATTTCCAAAGGGATGTTATTAAATTAATACACGAAGCTTTTCTGTTTAAAAGATTCGCTACCAACGAAATTAAAATGAGACATTGTTGCCAACCCAGGAAAAATAATTAAATTTCCACAGAAATAATGAAAATAATGAAAGGAAAAATGACAAAAAGGAAAAATAGAAACACAGATAAATTAAATCTTTGCTAACAATATAAATGACAAAGTTAATAGGCCACATATTAAACGACACAAGTTTGTCCATGGTAGCGACCGTGTTAACATCAGATTAAAGATAATTTCCTTCCATTTTTAAATCCACATTTAAAAGATGAAACATTATTTACCTGATTGTGAAAGTCGTTTGAGAAAATTAAGTTATGTCAGAAGTACGATAACATTTCCAAATAAATATTGAAAGGGAACACTCGATTTTGCCATTAAGCAAGCAAGCTCATTAATTATTGTAAGTCTAAGCTTTTGTCTTCTTATCCAAAGGGAAAGCGGTCCTTTGCTCGGGGAAACGCCACATCATCGTTTTATTAATGCTACGCCATAATATAGTAAAAGGAATTTTTATATTGTATTTTTCCCGATGTAATTTGATTCATGCCCTAATTTGTCAGGAGGAGGAAGAAATATTTTCCTTTAAAGATAGTCAGCTGGGATTGGAAGAGACATTAATTGTGCAAGCTTATGGATGCATAAAAAAATAATATTCTGTCGCATAATGCTGTAACCAGAATCTCTATGATTTTCTCCTTATTGATAATGGAATTCATCAAGCATACCATTTGCAAATCATCAGATAAAATCCCTTTTACATGTTAATATTGCCATGACATTTTTAACGCATTTAAAGACAAATTTTTATAGTAGTTAAAAATAAAAATTTCGAAGTCATATTTATACGTTGTTCGTATAAAAAAATCAGAAAGAAAAGTAGTCTATTCATAAGATTAATGGGTATTACTAATTGAAACAACGTATTTGTAGTAAGTAAATCGCGCTTTATTAAATTAAATTGAAGAAATGTTTATTACGATGTTACTTTTGTAGTTTTTTGGATGGTTTTATATCGTTAAAAGTGGCCCCGCTGTACGTTCGGAGCTCAGCTCCGACTAATTTTTTTATTTTTTCTTTGAACTTTCGACGTGTTTTTTGTTTGTCCCACTACCTATTCTCTTTCCTATGTTCGGTTTTTTACTTTTGATGACTGAAGTTTTGCATGCATTACCAAATTATTCTACAATGGAAGTCTCGGCCTATAGATTGTAATTATCACAATTCATCTTAAAGGACCTAGATGTTCTGAAATTTCTAAAGAACTAAATGTTGCTTCTAACTTAATTAAAAGGTTAAATGGATGAAAGCAGTTTTTGCCTCTTTATGGAGATCATGAAATTATTCATGAAGATATTTTAAGTACCGGTGTTAACACTTGAGAACTGAGATAGTAATGTCAACTTAAATTTTATGTTGAAACACCATATTGCTCATTTATTTATCTAGCCTATTTCTCATATCCATCAAGTATTATTTCCTATTCAACTCTCATGATTTTTTCCTTATAAATCTTTAAACTATAAACATGAACACCAAAAATGTAACTTTCTACATGCAAATGTCTTTGACTGCATGTAACTGTAACAAAAAAATATTCATGAAATTTTACGAATTTCAGATTTTAAGTTTTATCCCCTCAATATTCGGGGAAACCTCGTTTTTTTTCCTGTCTGCATTTTTTTTAAAAGATGGTGTTTGCACAAAGGAAATATATCCTTGATTATTATTCCTGACGCTTTGGTAGTCAGTAAATAAGAACTTAAAAGTGAAAATACATGTAAAAAACCAACTGCGTCTGTAAACAAATGTTTTCTGGGCAGTAGCAGTATCTTCATTCTCCGTAAAATATTATAAAACAAATTGTTGTACGTTGAACCCAGCATTTTGTATAATAAAGATAAAATATACGTAAAAGTGGCAACGCTAAACGAAACTAGAAATCGTTGAATCCAGCATGTTGTATAATAAAGATAAATATACATAAAAATGGTAACGCTAAACGAAACTGGAAAATTCTAATATCTTGCAATAAATCTGAAACCCTGCGCGCTAACTTTAAACAGCACTTCGGAATTCAAGCCTAGCTTTCCACGAACCATTATAAAGGCGGTTATTTTTAGTCGGTACCCTCACTTACTGCATTTTGATATTACACTCGAGGAAAATTTACTGCTGCCTTTGACACAAAATCGATATGAAAAGGCATATATCATTGACATTTCGTTTGGGGAGAAATATTTCTTAACACATGACTTGACAGTACATTTACGAATTTCCAATTATTTAAGTTAATGGAAGAAGCTCATAAAAGAAAAATCAATGCTTGAAAATTATACTAAATGCCATTAAATTACTGAAAAGAAATATATATATATATATATATATATATATATATATATATATATATATATATATATATATATATATATATATATATATATATATATATATATTATTATTTCAGAGTTTTAGTATTTTAGTATGAAAAACCAAATGTACGGAATAAATTATAAGAGGTGATTAAACTATACACGTTCTATATTTTCTAAAAATCTGGTTTCAAACAGTACATTTACAAATTTCCAATTATTTAAGTTAATGGAAGAAGCGCATAAAAGAAAAATCAATGCTTGAAAATTATACTAAATGCCATTAAATTACTGAAAAGAAATATATATATATTATTTCAGAGTTTTAGTATGAAAAACCAAATGTACGGAATAAATTATAAGAGGTGATTAAACTATACACGTTCTATACTTTCTAAAAATCTGGTTTCACACAAATAACTAATCCGAAACTTAATACAATTGCCCCATTATTGTTGCTAAAAGAGGAGGCTCCATCAAGGCAAAATGGCCGGTGACCAGTTGGCAGAAAATGACGTCATAGCCGACGCTATCTTGTTATTTGTCACCCTTTTGCTACTTTTTGTCGCAATGATATCACAAATTATGGGACCGAACAATTCTCTCAATAACTGGGTGGGGCCTTGTTCTAAGAATTTGCAGTTATTTAGGAAAAGTAACAAAATTTTATATTTTTAAAAATTTTATATTTGGAAAAATTTACATATTATGCCAATGACCCTGAAAGGCTTCCAGAAAATTTACAAGGAGTAATTGTGATTGTATAAACCCATATCCGCTGCTCTCATGATAGTAAAAAAAAATGTTGGCTGAAGGTATAATGCCACAGTCAAACCAACACAAGAGTATGGTTTCGGAATTTAGGAAGATTTCATTACCATCCAACGATATGGTGCCAACCAGAGGGATGATGATGTTTTTTTCTCCAGAGAATATTTTTGACTCGTTGATTTTTAAGCATTTTTGCATATCAATACTGTTTCTTTGCTTTGTTCGGCAGACAGAATTGACAAATAGTACAGAATAGAAGTAGGTACCCTAGTTCATTTTTATTATTATGTTTGTATATTATGTTTGTATATTTTGTTTTATTATTATGTTTGATGTTGTAAAACATCAGGAACACTGTTTTGTAATCAATTCCATGAGAATCCTTCATCGCTATGTAAGTTTACCCAGCTCAATAATTTGTATTCCCACTGTTTTTATTAACTCGCTTTCTTGTTTGTGTGTGTGTCTGTCCAGTACAAATCTTGCAATCGATTTTTAACTAACTTCCCGGCTAGCTAGACATTTGAAACTTTTAGAATAGCTCAGAACACGGTGACAATGTATTCGTTTAATACTTTTCACCATCTTTAAGCACAATTGAATTCAATTTCAGTTAATTTTGTTTTGTAGTTTGGTACGCCGGGAAGGGAACGAAAAGTTAAACACAAGTTAACTTCCTATTTAACTTCATTTTCTTTCACGTTGATGGGATAATTCATCAAAAAAAATTTTTAAAAGTATTTATTAAGACATATAATTGTCAAATTTATACGATTCAACAGAAAATTTAAAAACATGGTGTATAAAAAGTTTTTATTATCTTGAAATTATTAACTGTTTGTGTTTCTTGAATATTTTTGCAACAAATTGAGCCTTAGAACGTACATCTTTTAAAAGATTCTGATTTAGGAAGGATATAAACTCTTGCAGACACCCATATATTTATTATATGATAGACTTCCAGGATTCCCGGAATCATTGTATGGGAACCTCTGTTAGGGAGCAAAACATTCTAATTCAAAAATCAAAATCTTTATTTGTAGAATCAACGGATTATTTTTGGACGATTTGTAGCTGGGGCAGAACGTAACGCCCCGACTAGTAGCAATTCAACCGATTCTCAAGATTGAACGTCATACAGCATTAGCCATACGAATTAGGAACATGCTGAAATTCCAACCAACGGGTATGTTGAATAATCAGGGTATTTCAATCTGGTAGATTCAAAGAGGAGGGTACTCTACTCATCTGTCTTGCATGGGGGAGAAACAAGCAGAGGTAGATCTGTTTGCCAAGTTCCATTTGATAAAGCAAGACACAATTGAACCCGCAGCTCAGATGGCTTTGCTTTCATAACGCGAAATCACATGGGACGTATGTAAGGTTACATTACTGAAAGTGTGTTTTTTTCAGTAGAAGAATTCAGTATTAAGTGTACTTTGAAATGAAATTGTATGCATACACTTCTACGCATTTTACGTGAATGAGCTAGACGTGCGCTGTATTGAATTTCGAACTCTTGTTTATAGAACACATGGAGGGATTTCATCTGGGGAATTTTTGCTCTTAATTAAAAACAAAAAAAAAATACATTTGAGCTCTGTTATATATATAGATTCTGCCTCTTTTCAGGATCATTACCATCATTATGGCTCTGACAATTTATAAAACGAGTCGGTTGCATAAGCGATCCTTTTATTTTTTTTTTTCAATGCGGAGGCACTTGTCGTTAAACATTCGCCTATACTACGCCGCAGTTTTACTGTCCATTTTATTATGGGGGAACCATATAGGCGGATACCATTTCCCCCTATGTAGGGACGAATACAAACGGAGGCATTTTTTCGTGGCACAACGCCGGGATTCGATCTGAGTACCCTCAGCACCGAAAATCAGCGCGCTGTACCACTGGGCCGCGACAAGCCCCGCGATCCTTTTATAAAATGTATAATTATCCGTTTGGGCTCAGGTATGTACTGTTGTAACTTTATTGTTGTTTTCTTGGTATGTAACTGAAAAGAAACACAAGCATTTAGCAGAAAATTTATTATGTATTTTATTTTTCTGAACAGTACAGAGAATGATATGAGAAAAATGCACCGTAGAGAAACCGCCTAGTTCTCTTTCTTTGATACGTTTCTCGTTGCAGTCGAGTACCGATGTCATCTGCGCACTGTGTTGTTGAAGATTCCGAGGGAAAAAATAGAACTTTACAGGTTATTTCTTTTATTTACAAAATAAGGACTCTACAGTTATTTTTTTCAATGTATTGTCTTGATTTGCTTTTATTTTCAATTCAATGAACAGTATTTAGTCCGCTGGTTTCTGGAAACGAAAACGTTAGAATGAGATGTCATATATTATGGCACCAGTTCCGTCATTTATACGTCTGACTGACGGAATATCCCTTCCCGCTGGTAATTTCCATGAGGAATTTACAGAGGAACTGGAAGGCGATACCACTACGCCCTTTGTACTTGGTAAGATATGTTTTTCAGGATGGAGATATTAGCACACTGTAAAAAAGAAATATTTGTTTTGAATTATCGTAATTTTATTATTTCATGTGACCCCCTAAATTATGCATACTAGATAGTGGCCGGGAATACTTGTTATACAGTTGGGCGTTTACCCTGAACTCTCAGAATGCTAGTTTACGGAGCTATGAAACAATCAAAGTCGCAATAGGTTATTTAATGAGTAGAAAAATATTTCTCTGGAAAGTCCATTTAAGATAATTAAGAAGGATATAAGGTGAAAAAAACAAATAAATTAAGTGGTGTATGACAGTTGTTCAGTCAGAACTTTACCACCTTTATGGGTATTATAACGTTGGGCAAGTATTCTGATTGACTTTGTATTTGAACATTTTTTTTAAAAGTGTACTAATGAATGGGTTTCTTTTTCAGTTAAGCTTGCTGATGGAGCACTCCTTATCGTTTTGCTATGACCAAAATGCTTTTATAAATATGTATATCAATTGCTTTGTCCTAATTTTATTTGCCGGAAAACTATATTTATAAAAGAAAATTCTTATATATATAAGAGAATTTTTCAGTTTTGTATATAATATTTATAAAACTTTTTTCAGAGGACACGCATAAAAAGTCCTAATATGGTGTAGAAAATATTTTAAAACTTTATTAGCTCTAACAGTGTGTAAAAATTGCTTAATGTTAGCTTATGCTTTCAGTAATGTTTTACGGAACGTGTCTTAAATAGCAAAAGAGTAATCAAATACCTACTCAATTATAATAAGATAAAAAAAATTCTGAATATAAACTAAAAGTACCTCATAAAAATTTTATTTCGCTAAAATTGTAACTAATCGTAAAAAATATATTTAAAGATCATTGATATATACAGTCCCGTCAGATTAATGTGACCACTGCCTACTTTCAACGTCGGTGTGAAATAACCAATTACAGAAGGCACATGACAGAACTAGTAGTGGAGGGCATGTTATTGTTGTTGCTTATGACCCTTGACCGACAGTAATATCAGATCAAGTCCTGAAGGCTATGGGTATTGAAGGTGCGGCTCCTGTTTTGAATTAGCACCACAAGGGTCGGAGTCCGACTTGGCTAAATGACCGGTCCCGTAATTTTGAACCGAGTCAAGTGACGAGACCGGAACACTTGACCCCGCACCTCCAGAGGTAAATTTGAGAATTTGGAGGACATTGTAGCCACGCCCTATTTTACGTGCCCCGGCCACCATTAGTGAACACGGCGGTAGATTTGCAGTGACTAGCATCGATCCAGGGACGTTCAGATCACTCGCCCGCTGCTCTTGCCAACTGGGCTACCGCGCCCGGAGGGTACGTAAAGGGTGTCGGAGGGAATCGTTGGAGTAATACAGAAACGGAGCGATTTATCTGATGTCCAAAAGGGCGTGATTATTGGCTTCCGGGCCAAGGAGGCAGCATTTCCGAAACGGCTGTGTGAACTGTTCGCATACGGCCATGGTTAAATGGCACTATCAAAAGTCAACGACTTTGTCAAATGTGGTGCACCACGAGCCATAGATGACAGAGATGAACGGCCGCTGCAGAGATGGGTTTGGTTCAATTGACGTGTAATAATCATCGACCAACTGAACGCCCAGATGAACCAAGGGGCTACCAATAGTGTACCCTCAATGACAGTTCAGTGAACGTTGCTACTTATGAAGCTCCGCAGCAGACGGCTGGTTAATGCACCTATGCTGACGACTTTTCAACGGCAACGAAGCCGAAGGCTGGAATTTGCACGCCAGTACCGCAGCTGGTGGTCTGCCAAGTGGCGACGGGTGGCTTTTTCTGATAAATCCCGTTTTATGAACGGATGGACGTTGGCTTATACGGCGTGGAACGTTAGAAAAAAAAAACCTGCAACAATTTCTGGAAGGGTATAAGCTGTAGGAGGCAGCGGTATGGTCTGGGGAATGTTTTCGTGATATTTCCTGGGTGCACTCATCATTGAGGAAAGCACAATAGATCAACGGAAGTATGCATTTGTCCTTGCGGACCATGTCCAACGCTACATGCGGATTGTTTTTTCTCAGCACAATGGCACCTTTCAGCAGGAAAATGCGACGTCTCGTACAGCTCTCAGTGTACATGCGGGGTTCGAAGACCACCAGGATTAGTTTGCCGTACTCCTCTGGCCACACCACATTCCTCGAACATAAACCAAATCGAGAATATGTGTTAACCACCTCGATCGGGTTGTTCGCGCCATGGATCCTCAACAGCACAACCTAATGCAGATGGCGACGGAACTGGAGTCGGAATGCCTACACATCCCTGTAAGTACCTTCCAGAACCTCGCTGACTCTCTTCCTGCACGTCTCGCAGTGGTCCGCGCTGCGTAAGTTAGTTATTTTGGCTTTTGATAGGTGGGCACATTAATGTGACTCGACTGTGTATCTGAGTACAAAAATACTGAAACCGTTGATGAAAGATTAGAAAAAGGGTATCAACAATGAGGACTGAAAAAGAAAACATTTTACATAAGTAAACTTCATAAAATCGAATGTTTTCAGATAAAAAGTCAGATACAAACCCTACTTACTAACAAAATGATATCCACAGGAAACGTCGTAAAATGTTTGGAATTACCCTTTTGACATATACTACTTTGTTGAGTTTAGATGTCTCTTTACTGAAAACTGAAGACCTTTTTCCCTCTCTCATGAATTTAATTATATTTTCCAAAGAAATGCTTCTTTTCATATCTAAGATGCCTACTTGAATTTTTATGGCCTCAAGCCGCTGCTCAATGCGCAAAGTGAGGATAAAATCCCGAACCTTACAAAAACCTCCGAAGTTACTGTCTAGTATGCATACTCTTTAGGACCATTTGTTTAAACTGAGAGAATGAAAGTCCTAAATGCACAAGCAGGACAAAGGCTGAATGGCTAGGATGCTGGCTTTCGGTACGAAAGTCTGTGGGTTCGTGTCCCACTTTTGGCATGGATGTTTGTAGCCGTCTGAATCGGCTTTTAGCAGTAGGTCCCGTTCTAATTAGCCCTCGTGTAGCAAAAAATTGACTGCAGTGCTCCAAACCAAACCTAAATGCACAAATATTTTTTCAAATGTAATAATATCTTTAAAATGAACAAAACCCTGTTTTAGCACATGTAACAGCAGAAATTGTTACCATCTGTTCGTCTATTATGTCCTATGGAAATCCTTTAAAAGAAGATCATTTTGTTCATCTAATGTATGTATAATGGAAAAAACATGTCTTGGTACAGGACATCGTTTCTTACCTTGTCAGTTACACTGTGCAGTTTCAGAGGAAAACAACATGCTGCTAGCATCAACCAAGACAAATCATATGTGAGAGACACGCCTTCTCACGAAATCGTACTGAAATGTTACCACGTCGAAAATAAAGAAGTATACCTTTTTGATGTAATAAATAAGAGATATTAATGAAAGCAATTAGAGAAAATGGTGTCATTTTTTAGATTGAAGGTATAAGAAATCAGACATCGCACTTAGAAAGCCCCCCCCCCAAAAAAAAAAATCATTCCATGCTAACAAGTATAAACGCATCTCTTCTCTTTGCATGGTTGATCTAAACAGTAAGAAAAGTGATCTTGTTCACTTGCATATCTAAAAAGAAACTACTAGTATAAGGAATAAAGTTCTCTACTTTAGCTGTAGTGGTCTACAAAAATATATACAAAAAATTGTAATGGTTTCGATGTATACTTGAAAGCATTACTACACCTGAAACTGGGAAATAATTAATTCTTAAACCCAACTGTCGGGGAACGTTGCCCTTTGCGGTACACTACTTTTTAATGTTGGAATTTAAACCCAAAAAACAATTGTAGGCAGTCTATTTAGGCCTAGAAGAGTATGTACATATAATTTCATAAAGATTGCACTTACCGTTTTAATTTTGTGGGTGTTACCAAAGCGGCTGGAGTGCTCAGGCCTCTCTTAGGCATTATAAAAAAATTACAATAAACTAACTACTATTAATATTTATAATTAAGGAATATATGTATATATATGCAAACAACTATCTCTAAAAATATGCAAAAGTAAAACAATGCTAACGAAAGCTAACGCTCTATAAAAGCAAGAGAAAAATGCAACTGCTTTGTGTAAATCCAAGAGCTAACTGATAACATTATCCTTGACCTTGTACTGACTTACATATTCCTCACGTTTAATTCCAAGGGAGCGATCACCACTTTGTAATCTAAACTGTTTCATCAGTGCCGAAAAGTTGACCTTACCAATTTAGTGCCACAATAGACTAGGTGCAGAGACTCCTCTGATACCGCATGTACACACAAGCGAATCAGCTCCCCGTCCCCTCGCGACACATTAGTCGCGCTCCAAAAGCGTGACTAATCGACCCGACCGACCGTTCTCACTTTTCCGCCGATCTCAACTTCCCGATGTCATTGACCTTTGACCCCCTCCCCGTCATCCGTTTACGAAAAGCGCGATTAGAGGACTCCCCCTTTGACTCCCCAACGTGGGGAGAAGGTCCCTCGTCCCTTTGATCCTTCGTCAAAAAACCGCCCTTCTAAGCGAGCGCCTGAGCGGCGAGGCGAAGACCCATAAATCACTGTTTTCCCCTGCAATTCGCTCCCCTTTCGTGAATGTGTTTTCGCGGTGTGAGATTTCTGGGAATGAACATCCTCTTGAAAAGTCCTCCCCCCTCGCTGACAATGCAGCTCTGTTCATTTTTCTCAAGTGATATATGAGATGATGCATTCTTATGACTCAGTTTTGCCGGTTCGATCACACCACAAATTCATGCCTCGATTTTAGACAAGCTTCCAAAGCAAAAATTAAAAAAGAATACAAAGCGTTCAGCCAACAAAATAGCATAGGAAAATTTTTCCAGCAAATCTTTTTCTATCCGAAAAAAATATGAAAAATTTCTTTAAAAAAATAAGAGTTTTTAAAATCTTGACTGAGAGGAAAATTATGGATTGTTAGTTGTGCTGCTGCCATTTAGTGCTCGTAAGGAAAGTTAAAAGAGACATTTAATCCAATGTTCTTTTAATTTACTGTTTATTTTCAGTTTTTGAAAAGGGAACTTTTGGGGAGTTACCAGACTGATAACACTGAGTCGGAAAGAGTTACTTGAACGAACAGATTTTTGATACGGGTTATGTTTGTCTTTAGGCTCACATATACATCGCATTGGATTGGTTGATTTTAAAGCTTGTGTTCAAGCCCGACAACCAGTGACAGCTAATCATTTGGATGAGTGTTCTGCTCTAATTCCTTTAAATTGTATTCTTCAAAAGTATTACAGAGCTCGTGGTTTGATGACCTAGTGGTCAAGAGACTGGCATTTGTGAAAAAAAAGAATAATTTATTTCTTGTGCCGTTAACAACCTGCAAGAGGAAGACAGTTTTAAAATTCACTGCAGTTTTAAGTCTAAGAAATTGACAAAATGACAAGATGGAAATGAGGGCTACAAGCACGCCCTTAGATCCTTCAGCCATAACAAGACACTTCAGCTATGAAGCAGATTTGTGAAAAGAATATTTCCATTGACTTTCATTTGTTCTTTACCGAGTAAGGCGCAAGGCATAAACAACATGCTCTTCCAACTTAGATAATAGAAAGGTGGGGTTGATTTTATCACATCCGAGATTGAGGAGAAAGAAAATTTGCCCGCATACATTAAAAATCCCATTAAAATATTTTAACTGATTTTTGATGTGACCCACAGCTGAAGTGCAGTGCGTGGTATATTAATTAGAATTCTCTAAAATTTCCCACGAGCTTCCTTTTCCTACTATTTATTATAATAGCGCATAGGAAAGTTGCGCGTATATTCAATACTTTGAGTAATGTATAATTGTTAGAACCACAGATAAAAACAACAACTCACCTATGTTAAAAATGTTCGTGATGCCTTTCAAGATTTAACTTGACTTCTTCAAACTCGTCATGCTCACGTTAATATTCCAACATCAATTGGTTATCAATTGCACTGTCATTCTATTTTCAAAATGAAAAAAACCACGACCCGACAGTTCCTCGTGGGTTCAAAGTTTTATGGTTGGTAGTTCTAAGAAAGGAAAAACAGTAATTCAGGTTGTTAAAAATAAAAAAAAATATTTAGAAAAAATGCATTTGAAAGCAGATAACTTTTTTTCACTACTTATTGCCACTCATTCACCCCAGTATTAGGTTCTATTCATCATAAATTCGGATGCACGGCTGCTGCAGCAAAAATTCTTTACAGAACTGGAACAAAGGAAGTGAAATTGTTTTGGAATCTGCAGCAGAGCTCCCGAAGACTTCGAGGAGAAATGAAATTGCATTAGATGAGACGAAAATATAACGGCTATTCAGAAATCGACTCCAACGGGCAAGTAGATTCCTACGATAAAGAATGAACGCATGGCCGTAGTAATCTCGCACCTGTGTTGCAACCTTCTAGAACAGGTCCACAAGCAAAATAAGATGTGCCTGGTCTAATTTGGCTGTTTTTCACTAAGCTCTGAAATAGTAAATATGTGTGTTGAAATTAAAGATCCAAACTGTGAGATGTCCTCTGTTCTACATTTCTCGCTGGTTGAATGCCTCGATTTACCAAATTATCGTTGAAGAATGAGTGGAGTATACGGATTGCACTTCCTTAATGTGAGTTCAGTTAGATATTTGAGCTGAAATCACCAGACAAGAGAGTATAATGGTGTCCAAGGAGGGCGCCTATAGGGACAGAACATTTTGTAAACCAAGATAGTCAGCGGGTTCGCAAAAGAAGTCGTTTTACAACATTTGAAGTTTCCCCACTCGAAAAATGTTGTACAAAATCGTAAAAAGAACACTGAAATTTAAGTATTATCTGAATAATAATATCTTAGATTACATCAGCCCGTAAATGGTAACATCTATTGGAATCACCTTAACAGTAACATTCGTCCATAAGACTAAGTTGAATTTCGTAGCTCATTACTTATGTAATTTTCTAGTTCGAATTTAATTTTAGCTCTGTATTTGAGGCATTTTTGATTTATAAAATATATTTACACTTTGTTTTAATTTTAATATAATTTTATTCAGTAAAAAAAATCTGATTTATCTTAGAATTTCAATAAGATCTACAAAAAAATTATACATTATTATAAATAGATTAGAATAAAAAAGTAAACTACTGACAAATATAAACATGATTAAAATAAATTTCATCATAAAAGTTTTACAAATTTTGTACACAAATATTATATATATTTTTTTAACACTCCAGGCAATTAGGTGTAACACACTTCATACACTTGAAGCTCGTCCTTTTATTTTTTGAGTAAGGACAATACCTAAAGTTTTTCCTCTTCTCCAACTTGTCAATTTTTAAGGATTGCTTACTTAAACTTGCTTTCTGGTCATCTTCTGGACTAAGAATTTTCATTACAATTTTTTTTGTCGTCTGATAGACATACCATATACGTATCTTTAAAGTAATATCCGTCTCTAAAACGGAGTGAGTTTTCTTGGAATGGTAAATGTAAGGCGATAAAGTTAACAAGACTCAAAGATAAACAAACACAACCAAGGTCATGGAATAATTGAAGCATAGCTCGAAAACATGAAGGTTTCAAATCGATAATTACGCACCGTAGCGGGAAAAGTATGAACTCTATCCGTCCGAGAGACGGATGTTACCATTTACGGGTTAAAGTATACTGTGAAATACCAAAATGATGGCTTAGTGTTAAAAGCACTTCTATAGGCGTGCCCAATGATCTTTGTAATTGGATTTAGAGAATGGAAAATTAAAAAAAGAAGAGAATATTTAGTCGCAATTCATAATTTGTTCCACTCTGAGAATGCCAAAGATTGCGCCATATTTTTCTGTAGCTTCTTTCCCTTTGGGGTATTCTTTGTGGCATTCTATTTCCTTCATGATCTTAAAACCTCTTAATGTGAAAAAGCATTTTTGTTACTGCCAAGATCATTGCTGTACAGGAATAGTTCACGTATTCCAGAACACTTTTCTCTCTTTTGAAAAATTTCTCTGACTCAAGACCTCTCGTTGAATGGAGAGGGCCATTTAACCTCATGCATCTCTGAGCTCGTTAAGAGATAAAAGGGAGAAAAACATTATAATGACCTCTCTATAAAGAACTTGAATAAAATTATAGATTACAGTCCACGTCTGCACAATTGTAAAAAATTGATGGGCGTCACGAAATTTATGTTTGGGGAGGATATAAGATTGATACGACAATAGTAAAAACACATAAGCAGATAAAAGTAAGTGATGGTACGTTATATCCACTATGTCACTCGACTTCTTTTCTTAATCGCTGCAATAGCATATAAACAGTCCCTAACGGCTGTTTTTGAGAACGCTTCCAGCCCCATAATATCGTAATATTTGTAATGTCGCTTACAGAAACCAAGAAGGGATCGACCTGATCAGTCACTTACCAAATATCTTCAAGTTTCTTCTGATAGAGCTCCACGGGATAACATTAATAAAAGCATATATCATGTAATTCTCAATCGTAAAGCTATGGTTATACTTAAAATGCCCGACCTTTTGTCAGGTGAACAATTATATGTCTAATAACAGCCCAATTCAAAACTCTATCCACGGAAAAAATCAACATGATTCCCTGTTACATAAATAATGCTTCATCCAAATCAACAGCTCTGGAAAATCACGTTTTTTTTCACTCCTGTCAAGGAAAATAAACGCTCCTTTTTATATTTATTTTTGTTTTCTCTTCCAAATTTTGCGTTCATCTATTTTTACAATCCCTACGGAACTACAAGATTTTAATTATAAACTACGCACTATCCACAAATACACACTTTCTTCCAATGCATATTTAACACATGTTCTATAAAATACAGTTCATTCGAAATCATTTGATGCTTGCTGTGCCAGAGTTAACAAACACATGATTTGCAAGAACAGACTGAGTTATTTGTTCATCGGAGAGCTAAATTCATCATGACCGAATACTAGATCTCACTGGAAACATGACAATACTAATCTCGTCCATATTCCGTTTCATTTCTCTCTGGAGTTTCATCGATAGCTTGAAACATAGGCGCAACTGCGTGGGTAAGCAATCATTTCTGTTTAAAATATTCATTTACACTCCTTTCGTCTGACTTTACTGAAAATATCCAATCAAATTTGAAGCTATGCGCTAACATACGAATCCGTCGATAATAACAAGCCCTGAATGTTCTTAAAAGCTCGTTGGAACTAAGGATTTCTTTAAAGCAAATATTAGGACGAGTATAATGACTCTATATTTCTTGAATTCAGAATTTCATGAATAACAAATTATAAGTTTATAATATTTAGCTTTGATATTCTTGAAAGAATAAACGAAAATATTGCAGCTTAAGTGACTTCCTATTTCGCTCTCTATAGTTCTTTTGCTCTGAGAAATTTTTTACACACCTTTTATTAAAAATGAAGTAAGGTAATAAAGGCTACAGAGAAAACAATATTACAAAGCCGTTTTCTCCTTCGTTTTTTCTTTTTTGCCTGTAAAGGCAGAGAATTTATTTATTACAAATGCCCGGAAGATTGGCTATGGCACCATTGGATCTCAGTAAAGGGCGAGATTGCTGGCCATTCATTTAAGGGGGCACCGTGTAGGTGGCCAGCATTACCCCCTACAAGCCGGTCCCGTAATTTAGAACCGAGTCAAATAACGAGAACGGAACACTTGACCCCGAACCTCCAGAGGTAAATTTGAGAACTTGGAGGACATTGCAGCCACGACAGATTTTGCATGCACCGACCACCGATTAACGAACACAGCGGTGGATTTTGTCAGCGACCGGCATCGAACCCGCAAATCACTGGCTCGACGCCTCTGCCAACCGGGCCACCGCGCTCATAAAGGCAGAGAATAAAGCATTCTTATTCAGAATTGAAAGTATTTTCCCTAACACGAATGTAAATCAGAAAAAAAACATTTTGAACATTACCAATTCTATAATTTATCATTAGCAATATATTTTGATGCAGTCAATGCATCAGGAAGTCATTTATTTAGGTACATAATATAAATTGAATATACATTTCTCCCAAAATCGAACATTTTTTTAGGGTAGATATGACAGGAAGAAAATCCTATTTCATATTTTTGCCATGAGAAAGTTATACAGTAATATTTTAAAAAAATAGATTGCTCATCAGTCTCACACAAATATAGAGCCAGTAATAACGATATTTTCACTAAGCCCCAAATTATATACATGGGCAACAGTTTACGACACCTTATCTTCACACAAACTTTAAGGCCCACAGAGCTTTAAAAGAAAAATACCTAATTAAAATATTAAACAAACTTTATAATTACTTATTAGTCGACGGCTCAAACCTTCTATTTTTTAAGTACGATTCGGGGTTTTATATTAAACTATCCTTATCGAAAAATTGAGTTAAAAACGTATTAGAATTGTAGAGAAACTCCATAAAAATTGGTTAAATTTTGTCCAGAAGTTTTATATTTAGTAAAACATAGAAAAAGGCATTAAAATGTTTTAGGACTGCAAAACAACCCTTATAAACAACCATTACACTTCAACAAGCTTTAAGAATCACTATTTTTAATTCCCATACAAAATAGCCTATCATTTAGAGTATTTGAGTCAGTCTAAAAGGAGAGAAACAGATCTCTGTAATCTGAGAGAAAACGAGGTTTAATTAATCCATCATGGAAAGATAGAGTAGTTTCATGAATAAATGGTATTACTTTCTGGAGAAGTAAGAGAACTCATCAATTTGTGTCCCCGAAAGGTAGAAACAAGAGTTCTCGGCTGGAACTACTTTTAGAGATTTTTTTCTCTCTTTTTACCTAAGGAAATACATTTGAAAGAGGTGGAGTGAGTAACTATTAAACATACCATATATATTTCTCTAGAGAGAAACTTAATATACCACTAGCAAAATATATGAATCAAGCAAATGAATGTAACCAGAAAATGGATTCAGGCGAAATATTTTCCGAAATGACATAGCGCGGTGTTGTATTAGAAGACACGGACTTGTTAAAGAATTTTGTGCACCTTTTAAACCAAGGTTTTGAGCGCATTTTGGGGGGAGTAAGATAAAATAATTTCTTGCGTAAAAAAATTGAATTTTTCGAGATGCCCTTTATAAACATAGTTTTAAAAGGTCTGCTTATAGTGTGGGAGTGCATGATAATAAAACGATAAAGTAAATCTTGAAAGACCAAGCAGATTGCGTCTGATGTAACGTCACACTATTTACATTGCTCTTTAAGTGGTTATTTAGATATGGGCATAAGAAGACTCCCCTTGGCATAGATGAACTCAGCCTCTGGATCCCACGCGGAGATCGAACTATGGATGAGCCATAGTCCAACTGACTCTCAAGGAGTTGAGGCTGGATAGGAACTTGTGCGGACAAACCATGCATTCCGGATTTTTTTCGGAGGTCGTCACTGGTGTGGATAAACCACGCTGTCTCCGGTTTATTGAAGGAGACATTCCGGAATAAGAGAGAAATTTCATGGTTTGTGGTTCAAAATTCCAGCATATAATTGCAAATATTTGTAAAGACTTGCATAATAAAGTAAAGACTTGCATAATTTTTATGACTCTTCTGCCATTTACTGACTTGAGAACGTGACTTTGGATAGAGGGATAGGCCTAGGTTCAACGTATTCGACTAAGATTTTTCAGTTCACAAAGTCATGAATGGGAGAACTATTACCAATAAGTAGTAATGCTCTTTCATATCAAATGTAGGTTATTTTGGCTCGTCCTAGGCAACTGAATGAGAGATGAAGATTGTATATGCGATTACATTCTACTTAGTGGATAGATTTTTTTAAAACTTATATTTTTGTTAAGGTAAAAGTAATGTACAGATTCTACCTTGATGGGCTAGGAGATGGCTCAATAAGGCCCTGGCATTGGGTACCAGTGTTTGTGGGTTCGAGCCCCCCTACTGGCATGCGTGTTTGCAGTGGTTTGGAATCGCCTTTAAGCAGTAGGTTTTGGTCTAATTAGTCCACGTGTTTACTGAGCAGTATTGCCATAGGGTTTGAATATTTATTTAAAAATTAGAATGATTTCAGGCTTTTTTACTTGTAATAGAAGCTACTAGAGTAAAAATTAAGTATGGTAATATATTGTGTGTTTCTGATTGATCGACAAGATTCTTATGTTTCGATTTACTAGTACGTCATGTAAGTAAAAAGTAACATACTTCACCTATCTAATCTATTACCTTTAAAAAATCACAAGAAAATATATCAACAAAGTCGCTTGGTATTCAAATTCCAGCGATTCGGGAGTAATTTATTTTTAATTTTAATTATATGTTTATTTAGAATTAATTGGTTTAAGAAAATAACTTATCAGATATTAAAAGTACAAAAATTTGAATATGAAATATAATATATTTTACCTATTTGCCTGCTCTTGGTAATCCAATATTGTTCTATAAGTAGACCATCATGTAAGCCCAAAATGTTTTTTCTAAGTTTAGCGTGATGAACATTATATTTTATAGTAAGATACCTCTCATGGATAAAATAAGTCAGAATATTTTCCTTATATCAGTTTTGCTAGTACCAATCTTTAAACAGAATCTATCTGTAAATTACAAGGAAAATTTCAGTTTTAGTTTCTAAAAGGTATTTTCCATTAGTGAGAAGTGCATTCATATTTAAATGAGGAAAAGGAGCTCTACTCTTATTGACCTAATTCAGTCAAACCACTTATTTTGTATAAATAATTTTCAGAAATCAGAGATTTACAGTTTTCATACATTAAATATCCTACAGATTACATAATTAATACCCAAAAGTAAAAACAAAGTATAAGTAAAAATCTGAAACCTATGTTGTTGTTATTTCTAATGCCTCCTGACCGGAAGGAATTCCAGACCAGATCCATATTGGCTAGTGAGATGAGAAGTGAGGCTCCAGTTTATAATGGCACCACAATGGTCGGAGACCAATTTTAGCGAGGTGCCACCTCGATTTTGACCTAGTACCCCCAGGGCTGACACCTGGGGGATAGTACCCTCTCCCACCCTCTCTAACCTCGTAGAGAGACTTTCCGGTCTTCGGAATTAACGTTCCCATATCAGGCCTAGACAAGGAGGTATTTAAAGGGCACCGTTTTCACAGTGCAAACGCCGAAATCTACTCCTTTTTTCTCTTGCATTCAATGAATTTTAGTTAGATGAGCAGAAAAATGGCTAGTAGAGCTATCTCTTATCAGTTTAAAGAGGTAAAAACATTTACCAACCTTTATTTGGAAAAATTTTCAAGATTATTTAGGTTAAAAAAAACGGGAAAAAATCTGCACCGTGCAAACGGTGGAGGTTGTTGTCTCTGAAAGGGTTAATGACGCTTTTCGGGATCCTATCCGAGCACCCTCAGCACCGAAAGCCGACGCAGTACCACTAGGCTACCTCAATCCTCTGAAACCCATTTTCTCCATAACCACATGAAATTTCTTTTTTTTCAGTAAAAGAGCTTTTATTTTATTGATACAAAATTACAAAAAAATATATAAGAGTGTCAAACTTCATAAACCCTTAAATTTTTGTTCTCTTTCTCCCCCTATAACGAACCTGAAAGGAATGCAGTAGCAGAGATATAAACCGTCCCTAATAAGTCGCACACAAAGTTTTGATTTGTGTAGATGCTTTGCAACAGAATATTTCAATATCACTTGACTATAATTTCCCAAAAATTTTTCGCAATAGTTCTGAAAATATTCAATCTCTCAACCGATTCTTCGTTTCAAATGCGGATAAATGGGTTGTTCACTTTGAGTTACCTTCCAATAAATTTGAATCTCTGGAAAGGACGATGCGATAAAGAAGGGGAAATGGGTTAACATAGAAACGTAATGCGAAACCTTCCCAATAAAGTGCTATTTTCACTCTCTCCTGAGAGAGCGGGTGAAATTTATTCCATCCAAAATCTACAGCGTTATATTTCCTTCAATAACCTCATTCTGGGAAAAAGGGAATTCATATCTATATTTTGAGGAAGGATTCATACGGTTCTGTTTGCTTTGTACTACGCTTTCTTTATAATAACGTATCTTTAACTAGTTGGTACCCGTTGAAACACGACGGCTGGATTTAAATAAATGTACTAATACACAAATTTTACTCAACACATCATTGCAAAATATTATGTTCTTTAAAGTGTACTATATTGACTGTACTATATTCTTTAGTGTGTCCTATTACATTTAATTTGAATATTTTCTTCTACATTATTTTGCCTATAAAAATATTCCTTACGATTTTTTTATAAATATATTTTTTGTTTTTTTACATCAATTGTATACATTGATCGTCGTATTTATTATATATATATATATATATATATATTTATTTATTTATTTTTCTTGGCATTAATTGCATACATTGGCCGTTGTATTTAATTTGAATGTACTCCGTAGCGAAGTGCGGGTTTTCAGCTAGTCTATAATAAAAGTAAAACGGGTGGCATTTAGTTTCAACCTCATTAATAATTTACGTCAGCGCAAGTAGAATTAAGTGGGATTGCCTATATGGAGAATTCACAAATCCGTTATAGGGATCTCTCCATGCAGACAATCACTCTAAAGGTCCTCGGCTTTATGAGAAACTATTAATGAGTTCGAAACTAGTTGCCACCCATTTATTTTAATTGTGGATAGTGAAAAGACGTGTTTTCCTGTTTTGATTTTAAATGCACGAGTCTATTTCTTACAATTTTATATATACAACCCAAATAAGCTAGAAGGAAAAAAGAAAACTTATATAATACTCGTAAGGTAAAAGTAGCCCGAAGTAGCCTGGTGGTAGCGCGTCGACTTTCGGTGCTAAGGATGCTCGGATCGAGTCCTGACAATCGCCATTAAATACCTCAGTATCTAGGCGCATATGGGTGCGTTAAATCGGTACACCGGAAAGTCCCTCAAAAAGGTCAGAGAGGGTGAGAATGTACGATCCCCCCAGCTGTCGCCCCTGGGGCTTGGTCCAAATTGAGGTAACACCTGGCTAAATCTACTCCGATCCTTGTGGTGCCATTAAATTTGCAAGAGGAATGAAACTCACAGCTACCGTCGAATAAAATTGATACTCATGTGTAAAATACATACAGAAACACACTCATATATTAAGAAATCCTCAACTCTAAACTATATTTATAAAGAAGAGAGCTACTGGACATTATATAATTCGACGTTTTTCTGACCCCTTAGAATGTATCCGTTCAAAAATGGGCTGAAAGATGTGAGGTTATTGTATTGTACAGAGGAGTATTATGTAATTAAAGAGCTTTAAATATATTGTTACGAATTTTGTAAATATTGCATTTTATTTCGTTAAAAGGGCTTCTATGGAAGTATTTAACATGGGGATCTTTGGGAATCGCCAAATATGAGAGTTATTGCCAAATTGGCGATGGATTTAGTGACTTATTTTGGTTGCCAAATTTGAGGATATTTCGCCAAACGGGCGCCAAAGTGCCGACTAAACCTTTCTGGAAGCTTCTAGAAATATTTAGGGGAGACTAAACTATAGGGGGCGCTCTGGAAATCTATAAATATACCTGACATTGGCATTGGAACTCAGTTCAATCTCCTGGTGAGAATTTAATGTGTTGAACCTGTGTCCATTGGCGTGTATTGTATTGAAAATTTTGGTATCCTGACTAGTGTTTTCAGAATTTTCTGCTCTATGGGAAACAATTGTTACGTGTTTCATGTTTGAATTTGTGTATTCGCCTGAAAAATTTACAGAACAATAAATTTATTTTGTGTGAACTTTTTGAAGAGATTTTATTCAATCCTAACGAACCCAGGAAAACGGTACAATATATTTGTTCTAATTTTAACTTCAGTTGTGCTCCCTAGTTGATCGCAAATCGATTCTGGCATGTAATATTATATTTCTAATTCCTTACCATATCAAGTTATTCTGGATAGAACAGGAAATATATTCTTTCCACATTTACGAGGATGAAAACTCGTCCAATGCCCCTGTAAATATGCCGATGATGTAATTTCTTATACTCCTCTACCAATCCCTCCCTCCATAATCGAATCTTCGAGCTTTGTCCTATTTTTATCCTTTTTGTCGTTGGATTAATGCATCTAATTTGACACGCACACAGATGGGGTTAACGATTGGTTAAGGCACATGATTTGGTTTGTCGAGAGTAATCTTTTCTGGGAGGTCGTATTTAGGTTTACTGATAGTATTAAGCCGTGGTTCTAAATATTTTTTAGGTTTCCAAGGCCAAATTTATTATTGTCAAAATATTACATCTTTTGCGTAATATTTTTACAGTTTCTATGATTTTACTGATGTTACATAATTTTAGGCTATAAGAATATTTTTATTGTCTTCTTAGAGAATATTTTTATCGAGGCTTCGAACTGTTATCTCCAAAGTACTGTAAAAAATATTGTTCTTTATCAACGGGTGAGGGGAGGGCACTTGTCAGTGAAGACATACGCACATAATTCGCGAGATTCGTGGGGTTGATTTCAGTGTAGGCACCGTATAGGTGAAACAACACTACCCCCTGGCGCCATCTAAATTTTGACAGAGCAACAACCCCAGGGGCGACATCAACTTTCTCCCACCCTCTCTGACCTCATAGGACTTCCCTGTCTATGGATTTGACTTGACCATAGAGGGCCTAGATACGGAGGTATTTAATGGAGTTCGTGGGCATTCGAACCGAGCACCCACAGCTGCAAGCCCAACGGACTACCACTGGGATATCTCGGACTCCAGGGAAAAAAAAGTATTTAACTATTCTTTTGAGGCCTAAAGAAAGAGGTCCGCAGTTATGAAGGACTGTTCTTAGTGGAAATATTTTAAAAGGTTGATTACGAATACAGTTTTTTTTTAAAATCGTCAAATAATATAATCGGACAGTTTCGAAATGTATCACATTCAGAGAGTCTACAAAAAAAACTTAGACAGGATGTATTCAAATCTCCGCAAAGTATTACAGTTCAAAAAATAATTTTTTTTAAATAAATAAAGGCTAAATGCTAAATAACTAAACCACAAAATTATTTGGAAAAAAAAGCAATTTTTTCTAAAAAAGAATGTTTTATATTGTTCTTAATTTTGTTTGAGTAACAAATGATTGGGGATTTTGTTAGCTGAAAGAAGTGAGAAATTTAAAAAAATCATATGGCATATATATATATATATATATATATATATATATATATATATATATATATATATATATATATATATATATATGTGCCCCTTTACATATTAAATTTTAAAAAATGTTAGACCAAGTATAAAAGCAGCCCATTTTTAGAATATTTTGTATAAGTGACATCACATCCGAACTACTAATCAAATTCATATGAGAACACAAACAGTACTTTGAAAAATATCTTGGTGTACAGATAAAGATATTTTCAAACACGAGAAATACTTTCCAAAGTTCTAGATTTCCTGATGTCGATGTGAATTTGGGTACAATTTCACTATATTAACCAAGAATCCTTTCAACTACAGTATAAAGTATATTCAGTCTACAATAACCACGTTGATATAGTACTGAAATACTTGTGCTAATTAAAACAGACTTTGGATGATTTAGGTTTATATAGTAACTTAATATTATCGTGGCAACTTCCCACAAGTTTCATAAACCATGCTAATTTATATCAGTCACTGTTTGAAGGGAAATATCTCTCCTTAATTCCTCTTTCCTCTGACTGTCATAACTACTAGAAAGGGATTTAAGGGATTTAGCATAAGCGTATTCCGCTAAAACACGAGATTTATTAAGAAGAAATCCCGTTTGAGTTCTTGACAAAAGAAGATATATTCCTTTTTATATCAGACTAGCTGAAAACCCGCACTTCGCTACGGAGTACATTCAAATTAAATACAACAATCAATGTATGCAAATAATGCCAAACAATATATATATATATATATATATATATATATATATATATATATATATATATACAGTGGACGCTCGTTAATTCGAACTCGGTTAATTCGAACTTTCGGTTAATTCGAACTAATCCAAAGGCACCAAAAAACTTGTATTGGAGTTAATGTTAAAAATATCTCATTAATTCGAACTAAATTTTTATCACTTCGGTTAATTCGAACTAAAAATTTGACAAAAAAAATTCCTTTTCCTCGTTAAATAGAGAAAATACACACTGTATTTATTATTTCGTGTGTCAAAATTTCTTTTCTGTGTAAAGAGGCCCATGCCTGCATTCCTAGACTATTGCATGTCCGCTAAACGTTAGTAGCTATTGTCCATCTTATTAGTGCTAAACGGAAAAAGCAATTTTCCTTTATTCGGATCGATTTTCTTAGAATTTCAGAAAAACTAGTCTTTACTATAGATTCTAGGGAGCTGCGTCAGTTATAACTGCAGTGCAGACAAGTTAATGTGGTCTAGTTTTTCTTCCTCATTGTGTGGTGTGAACGTGTAAAAATTCAGGATGTCTACACGTGGAAAGTACAAAACCCTAACTTTGAAGACAAAGGTAGAAATTTTAAAGAGAGTAGAGAATGGCGAATGTAAAACAAAGTTAGAAGCTGACTATGGAATAAAAAAAATGCCTTGTCAACTAATTTGAAAAACAAGGAGTCAATTTTAGATTCATGGGAAAAATCAAAATTTGCTAGAGGAAGGAAACGCATGAAAAATGCGTCCCAAGAAGTTCTTTGAAAAAGCTCTACTGCTATGGTTCCAGGATGTTAGATCTCGAAATTTTCGATAAATGGACCCCTAGTGCTGACGAAGGCTGATGAATTGGCAAGTCTAATGGGTATTGAAGATTTTAAATGCAGTGATGAATGGCTTTCTCGATTTAAGTCAAGGCAAAATATTTCTTATCAAACTGTATGTGGTCAAAGCTCTGATGTAAACGAAGACGTATGCATTTCGGTAGGAAACTGCCAGGGCTTTTCTCTACTTACCTGCCGAAAGATATTTTTAATGCGGCCATAATGGAAAAAGCCATAATGGACTCTTAAAACTCTGAAAGCATTTATTCAGATGGAACCTTCCTCTGAAAATGAATTGAAATGTTTACTTCAAATCGAGAAGCTGGCTGAACAATGTAGGTATCATAAACAGAACCAAACATCCATTTTACAGTTTTTCCCCCAAAGTGTAATTCATATTTTTAATAAAAGTTTACTTTATACTGCATATCTTCTGCTTCATTTTATGATTAATGTAAGTCTGTATTGCTTTTTAATATGTTTAACTTTAGATAACATAGTATAATATATTTTCTGGGGTTATACATACTAGGAGAGTTTCTTCTTCAGTGATACACATTTAAGGTTATATATTTTCTCTTAACATCGGATAATTCGAACTTCGGATAATTCGAACTTTTTTCTGAGAACCTTCGAGTTCGAATTAACGAGCGTCCACTGTATATATATATATATATATATATATATATATATATATATATATATATATATATATATATATATATACATATGTTTATAATAAATACGACGATCAATGTATGCAATCGATGTAAATATATAATATATATACGTATTTATAAAAAAATCGCAAGGTATATTTTTATAGACAAAATAATATAGAAGAAAATATTCAAATTGAATCTAATAGGACATACTAAAGAATATAGTACAGTTAATATAGTACAGTTTGAGGAACATATCTTTTACTGCATTTTAATATTTTATTGGATAATGTCCAATCGTCTGCCGCATTAGCAAGAAAAAAAATATTTTTTTGTCTATTTCGCAAGTGACGATAAATTTATTTAAAATGCCAGAAAAATAAATCACGTGATCAGTATTTAATAAATTAAATTCTAAAAATTAATCTTTAAAAATTCACCAAAAATCAGAAAATGGAGGTAAAGATTCGAAAAAGATTTCATTTTAAAGGAACTTTTAGATTCTTTCTCGTGACATAAGTTTTATAACCCTCAAATTATTATTTTAAATGCAAACTTAAAAATGTTACTAAAACAGCTTAAAAATTTAATTTAAAAAAATCTAAGAAGAATTTTTCAAAAATATTTCTTAGTGCTCCCCTACATAAGAATCGCCATGCAAGATTTCAGCCCTTTAGGTCCAGCGGTTTGGTCTATGCGTTGTATATCAGTCAGTCAATCATTCACTCAGTGAGTCTCTCAGTTACGGAACTGTTTTATATACACTCATGGACAAAAAAATTTGCGTAGCAAGAAATAATTGCGGGATCGTAACGAAACTTGCAATGAAGGTACATGTCGGGGAGAAAAGCAAATGATTAGAAATGCAGCGTATACGTATAGCCGGTAGAGAGCGTTGAACATCGTACTCTGTGGAGTATAAAACAGGTAACCAAAGCTTGTTTGAGTGTGCTGAATCATTTACAAAGGAAGAGCTGAGATAGACATGCCATTACGCCGTGTTCGAAGACAATATAAGCAGTTGTCGCAGTTTGAGAGGGGGAGAATCGTCGGGATGATGGAAGCTGGGTGGTCAGCTAGGCGAGTAGCTCGTCAATTACGCCGCTCTGATTGTGTTGTGAGGAGGTGTTGGGACCAGTGGACCCGAGAGATGTCATGTACACGAAGACCAGACTCAGGACGCCCTCAACAGACCAGTCGTCGAGAAGACCGCCACATCGTAAGAAATGCACGCGTACAGCCAACTGCTTCATCGGCCGCCATCCAGGCACAGGTAACACCTTCACTAGGGGCCTCTGTGTCTTCTCGAACCATACGAAGGCGCCTGGCTGAAGGACAGTTGGTATCGCGGCGCCCATTACGTGTGCTGCCCTTGACGCCCACCCATCGACGCCTCCGTTTCGAGTTTTGCCGCGCACGAGGAAACTGGACTGCAGCGGAATGGAACCAGGTCGTCTTTAGCAACGAATCCAGATTCAATCTCGGCAGTGATGACAATCGTGTTCGTGTGTGGAGAGCCCGTGGTGAACGCGTCAATCCTGCCTTTGCTGTACAGCGACACATCGTTCCCACAGCTGGTGTGATGGTATGGGGTGCCATTGCCTACAATACACGGTCACCCCTAGTATTGTTCCGTGGCACCATGACAGCCTAGCGGTATGTTCATGAAATCCTGCAACCACATGTGCTGCCACTCATGCAACGTCTCCCAGGAGCCATTTTTCAACAAGACAATGCTCGGCCTCATACGGCAAGGGTGTCACAAGACTGTCTCCGCACTGTTCTTACCCTTCCTTGGCCTGCCCGATCCCCAGATTTGTCTCCAATCGAGCATATCTGAGATCATTTGGGACGACGAGTTGGGCATCCCACGAGTTTGAACGAATTAGAGGCAAGGTTACAGCAAATATGGAACGAAATGTCTCAAGACATCATACAGAACTTGTATGACTCAATGCCCGATCGTATGGCATCGTGCATTCGCGTTAGAGGGGGGCCAACGGAATATTAACTCCTCCGTTCTTTTGCATTTTTCTCTGAAATAAATTATCCTTTTTCTTTGATTTTCTTATCATTTACTTATATCAAAGTAGTCATTACGTATCAAGATGACTTTAGAGAGAAGTTTCATTTTTCATATTTCATTTCTATGCTATTAAGGGGACCTTCTACCTCGTTTATTTAAAATTTTCAATACTTCACTCTCATATACAAAATGAGAATAATTAATATTCTTTTCTGTCGCTTAGAATTCACAAATAGGTATTTTGTGGGAAAGTAAGACCTATTTTACAAAATTCTTTTTCAGAATGCTAGAATTTTTCAAAATGCTCCATGCGCAGTACTTATATTCTGATTTATCCCAAATTCCAAGAGATTGTTAATTGAAATATGTTCTACAAACATGTGCATTTTTCTTTAAAACCGCAAATATTTTTTCATATTTATAGACCATGAAATAAAGCAAAAACATGCAAAAGAATAAAACACAACAACAGGCAGATTGAAAAATAATCATTTATGGCCTTTGATTCATGCAAAAAAAATATTATTGCAGAATTATGTTTATATACATATATATATATATATATATATATATATATATATATATATATAATAAAATTTAAAATTTTTAAATGATTTTGAATGCAAATGGAGCATTTTGGAAAATGTTTGAATTTTTTAATTTTTTTAAAATTAAAACAGGCACTATTCTGCCAAGAAATCCTTATTTCGAATTCTAAGGGTCTTTAACTGTAGTAAGAAAGAATATAAATTATTCTCATTTTGTTTATAAGAGTTAAAACTTGAAAACTAAAAAAAATCAAGGTTGAAGGTCCCTTGTCCCCTGAATAGTGATTTATTGTTTTAAAAAAATTGCGATTCTATTGCCTCGGAAACAAGAATAAAAAATTGCTACAACTAATTCATGTTTTTTTTATGCGTGTTTCATATGTAGTTAACGAATAAATCGCGTGCTGTAGGTCAAGGTTTCAGCTTCGAAAATATCACCAGTGGTATTTGCGTACTATTAAGCTAAAAAAAAGTAACCTCAGAAGTAGTGCCAGATTTGACACTTGCCAAAAAAATTAATACTGATACACTTTTACTATATTTTGAGTAACTAATATTTTACGCATTTTTTAACTATGAAGAGCTGTATGATTAACGAGTTGATTTTTAAACAGAAAATATTAATTACATATTATGGTTCGGAGACCAAGTCATATGTTTTGGAGATTTTGAATCAATGATAAAACAACGTATAAAGAGAAAGGGACGGGAGGGGGGAGATAGAACATGTTTTGAGTCACAATGCATTCATTCTTCTCATTAAATTTAAAGACCGTAACAGAATGTTGCCATTTTCAGCGAAGAAAATTATTGGAATAATACACTAATCCCACACCTGTTATCCTATGACATTTCGTGCTTGGGAATGACAAGACACGAGAAAAAAAGTTATAACTCGAATAATAAACACACTTACGCATGTCTTCGTGTACCTTTTTTACCCAATGCGGTAGGCTCTTGTCTATGACGGTAGGTACAATAAAACCTCGTTTATCCGGACTCCGGATGTTCCAGATCAGATTTGTAGGCATTATTTTTATGTTCACATTAGATAATTTTTAACTATGACAACAAGAACGTAATTACAAGTACGCCAAATATTCGCTTTTTAGTTTGATTTAATATACAGTTCCTGCATAGATTGTACAATAAATTATGGTAATAAAATGTTTTTCGTTGAGTTTAAGAAAGCTTTACTAGACTTACCAATTCTTTGTTAAGAAATGATGCGAAAAGTTATTTTTATATTTTTTAATGTCTCGTAAACAATACTATGTAATTTTGTTGCAAAACATATTTTTTATCGTAATAAATGGCTAAGTCTGCTTAGTTAAAGATTTTGTTTTGCTTATTACCCATATTACCCGGATTATCCCGATTGCCTATGGTCCCAGTTAGTCCGGATAAACGGGGTTTTACTGTACTTCTGACACTGTCCCGTGAAGACCTGCGAAATAATGCAGGCTACTTTATTAGGGGGCACTCTATAGGTTAGCCAGAATTGATTATAACAGAAACGAGCAAGCCTTATTCGGGATTTGAACCAAAGCCCACTGTGTGGCAGCTCGAAACGCTAAACATTTCACTATGTTAGAGGCGCTAAATTAATATAAAACTATAATTTTATCAATAAAATAAGTTTCATTTCGAGGTTTACTTGAAGATCTATCATATGCCTGTTGATCCAAAATTATTTTCCGTTTCTCTTTCTGATTAGTCATAAACCGATCCCAATACAATTGTTTATATGTAATTAATTCTTTCCACGAAATGGGGTTTCAAAGAAACAAACGAAATATTTCCTACCCGCTTCATATTTACGTTTCTTTTCTTTCTTTAATCATCTAACTGCATCTGTTTACTACCTGGGATCTTTCCAACCATATCAAGGCTTTGGATTTCAGTCAAACGATCAAAAGATGCAATTCAGCATTTCCAGTTTCATCATATGGTATTTGACGAGCACAAACTGAATATTTTTTTCACTTTCGGATAGTCGTTTGAAATAAACCTCAGATCGCCAACCACTATACTATGTGGGCGGAGTGTACATTAACATATAAACTGTTAAAATATACATGTGTTATTAAAATATACGAGGTGAAATTTATACAAGAAGCCTGGTGGTGTAGTGGTTAAAAGCGTGAAGCTGTCACGCCACAGGTCCAGGGTTCGATCTTGCGACTGGGCAAGGTCAACTCAGCCTTTCATACCTTGAGTGGGTCGATAAAATGAGGACCAAGCATGCTTGGGAACTAAACTGTGGGGATTCCACGTCAGATTGATCGCCTGACAGGGACATATGCTGTATGGCACCCCAAGCGCACGGTAAAGAAAGCTGAGATGGGCACCTACCGGCCTTGGTCCTCAAGGACTGTTGCCCATGAGTTTAGTTTTTTTTTTTAGAAATTTATGCAAAAAATGTATCTCTGTGTTATGAAAAAACTCATTTTTGCGAATTCTGTTCTCACACAAATTCCTTACTGAGGTAATCCGGAGAGTATTTTCCCGTACATTTATTGTTTTCATTTGAAGGCCTTTTTTGAATAGTGGGTTAACTCCACTTTTGTTTATTTTGAGATACATAGCCTCAAAGTCTAATGAGTGCTGAGAAATGACTGCCAAAGTCTGACTTCTAATAATATCCTCTGTTCTAGTAATACCCTCTGTTGGCAGCAGAAATAATTATTATGTAGAATTTAAGCAGTTAATAAAATAGAGAGATCGTATAGTGGCACTTTTAAACTCGTTAATTGGAGAAACACATTCTGACACATGTCTGAGATAATTAGAAAAACAAACTCAATTTTAATAAATAACATTAGCATTTAATTTCTCTCCTTCTTATTTAAAATTAATTTTATCGTTGGTTACAATTTGAACAGAAACAACATAATAATTATCTACATACATTAATAAAGTATTTGATCACATAACAAAACCTAGCTACATATATTAATTATTCTGTGTTCTCTCCGGATTAAATATATTACAAATTATTTTTACTTACCACCACCCTTATTGTAGACTGATGATTATCACTCATTGTTGTACTAAACTTGGTCCAAAAGCAGACCAGAAACCTCTAGATGCCTCACCTTAAAAAAGGCGACAAGGGCCGAAGAGAGGACAACCTCGAGCTATATCACAGTCGTAGCTCTTTCTTCAACTCTCTCAAAAAACCGTTAAAACTTCCCAGCACCGAAAATCGCAGAGGACAGAAAATGTTCTAGAACAATTTACCTTTCAGACGTATCATTGATTAAAAAGACGGTTGCTGGGTCGTTGCTATGTAGGAACTATGTCCCCCTAATGACCGAGAGGGTGGCAAGTAATTCTCCCTTCTTGTGCAAATCACCTTGTGTACTATCCGTACTGTTACAGGTCACACTTAATTGCATACGGGGAGCACATTCCCTTCTTTCAGGAAACCCGTGACAAAAAACCCCAGGAATGATTTTCAGAACATATGCGATTTAAGATTTTACAAAATAAAATAAATACACTTAAAAAATATGCATGGTACCGAATTAATGTTGCTACGAAATTATGAAATGAGAAAATAGTATTTTTTAGGGTTAAAACAGTAAAATAATCAAAATAATTACAAAAGTCGAGTTCCGTGTCACAATAAGTTAGAGGTGTACCAGTTTAAAAATATGATAATAATGACTTGTATGAACATGAATGTGAGTCTAACTCCATTTTTTTCTAAAAAGTGGAATTGGCCCACTATTCAAATAAGGCCTTCATTTGTTCATTCCTTATTTTTTGATTAGCCTGAATATTTTTTATGAAAATTTCCCAAATGGCGTCTAATGTGTTATCGTTCTTTCCAGTGTTCCGACACTACAGTAACGGCAATCTTCTGCATCCATATTCGAACCTTTGTTCTTAACCTTGAGTCTGGTTCTTAACCGACAGAACTATCATGTGTACCTCGGTTGTGTATCGATCGGCGACGTCAAACTCCTTTTTGCCGACTACATTTCTCCCAAAATGTGCCATTTTGTGCAAACAGATACGTTAAGTACCAGGCATAAGATAGAACACAATAAACGGAATAGTTTAGAACATTCCATGGAATAAAATATTTTACATGTAACAAGCTACGGATGTGACATTAATTATATACTTTCCATATAAACAAATATGTACTTTCCATCTTGAAAATTAAATGACTGAAATGTTTGCATATTCTAGTATTAGTTAGCGAATAAAATGCAAATTATATTCTCTTACAGAGTAGAATAGCGGAACTCGGTGATTATTTACATTCAAACTTCTATTATTCTCTTTTCCATTGTATTAAGAACAAGCATATATCACCGCCCTCATTAATACGCAGAGATTTCCAGACGATTAGAAATGTTAAAGCGAAAAGGACGCTTATGTTGACAGAGAGGCATTTGCATAAAAGACTGGATTCAGAGGCAATTGAGTCTAATTATGCTGGCGTTCGAAGATCAAGGAGAGCGCCTCGTATCGATCCGTCCGTATTTTTCGACCTTGACAAACGAGGATGTGTTTTTATTCGCCACCAGTCGTCTCTCCCTCTCTGCATTAATCGCTAAGGCTTGGGAGCTTTTCGGCATATCCATGCAGATTTCTCTTTTTTGGCAATGGATTCATATTGATAGAAGATGGAATGTTAGGAATTTTTCATCACCTCGGAAACATCGATAAAGGACAGCCGCTTTATTTTTTCTTAATTGTAGTTATTTTTTTTTTTTTTTACCCTGGTATGTGCAGAACAAAAACATCGCGTGTTATAGATAAGTTTTTTTGGTTTTGTTAAAAATATCCTAGTTGATACAGTGTATTTCTGAAACTATTTTTTTCACCTAAAAAGGAGGAAAAATTTGAGTGTCGATGCCAGAATTACATAGATCGCTAACGGGTTGATTTTTAGTGATACAGTTATTCTTAAACCACGCACATCTTCATGTAAGGCACTAGCAATATCTAAAAGCATTTCTTTTATAGGGACACGAGGTATCCTAGTGGTAGAGCTTTGGTTTTCGGTGCTGAAGGAGCTCGGATCGAATCCCGACACACGCCATTAAATACCTTCGTGTCTAGGCCCGGTGTGGGCACGTTAAATCCGTAGATCGGAAAGTCTCTCTATGAGGTTCGAGAGGGTACGAACCCCCATTAGTCACCCCTGGGGTTCTAAGTCAAAATTGAGGTGGCACCTGGCTAAATCAGACTGTGACCCTTGTGGTGTCATTATAAACCGGAGTCGCATCCCTAAACCCACTAGCCTATATGTACCTGGTCTGTAACCCTTCCGGCCAGGAAGCATTAGAAACAACAAGAAAAAGCATTTATTCCTACTTTATGGACATCTCTGCATACGATGGTACGGTCTCTTTTACAAGAAAGACAACAATGTTGTTTTCAAAAATGATCCGTTCTCCGTATCAAAAATTCCGATGGGTACATTAATGGCAATCGGAATACGCTTGGTTGTATAATATTCACACCTAGAATAAGGGCATAGACACGCAGCGCTCACTGGATAGGTTTGAGAGAAAAATCCTCAGGGCTATCTTTGGCCCACTGCAGGAAGAGGGAGGTTGGAGAACCAGATATAATTTTGAACTGTATAGGCTTTGAACTGTATAGTATAACACAAGTCATCCATAGTAATAGATTAAGATGGTTTGGCCATGTTTGGAGACGCTCGGAAGATAATCCCACTAGGATCTTGACATTTAAAACACCTGAGGGATCCCGAGCTAGAGGTAGACCACCAACTAGATGGTTAAATGACGTCGAAAATTGGAAGGGAGTCGTCGCAGATAGATGACGCTGGAGGGAGCGTGTGGTTGAGGCAGACATGGCCTGTAGGAGGGCTTTTGTGCTTGTGAAGAAGAAGAAGTATAAGGACTAAAAGACATTTTCCATCCGAAATAGGAGAAAATGAAATTAAAACTTGAAGACTTGAGGACATTGTGTTTTTGTCAGTGAAAGTGTCAAATCTATAGCTGGAATTCGGTTTCAGACTTTGTAGGTTAAGGGGACTCACGACCCTTAAGTCGAGAAAATAAGGCCTATTTTCATACTTTTTGACTCTTTATAACTATTTCAATTTACTCCCAATTTTTCCAAATTTTATGTATATGATAAATTGATATATTTATTTTAATAAACAAACTTTCAACTCTCAAAATAATTTTAAATAATTTTTTTAAAAGCTTTCGATATAACTTGTTTAAGTATTTTTATTGTATACTGGCTTGCGCGCAGAACTATGAAATAAATTTTACACTTAAATGTATAATTCCCATTTTATATTTAAAATAAATAATTCAAAATACAATTGAACATAAAACATTTAACATTAAAATATTTTTTCAATTTTTTAAAACTGCTCAAAATATACTTAAAATTTCCTTAAATTTTTGCATTAATTTACCGCTGAAAAAATAACAAAATGTGCAGTCATTTCAATAATTCTAGTTCAGACGCAATTAAATAACATGATTATGAAGTGATAAAAATTTCATGGAATTATGTTTCATAGTTTTTGAGATATCAGTTGCGGAATGATGCAAAACTACATTTTGAGAAAAATGAGTTTAAAATTTTTCTTACCATAAACTTGATCAGTAATTAAATATTTAGAATATCAATATCTCTGGAACTAAGAGGAATATTTTCACGCCGTTTGCTTTATTTTGTTCAGAAATGATCAGGCTTTAACACATATGTTTTTTCAAAAAGTCAAATGTTTTAAAGATTTAATGGTAGTGAATCCCCTTAAAGCCCCCCAGTTATCATGTATGTCTATAGCCATTTGGAATCGGCTCTAAACTGTAGGTTCCGGTATTACTAGCCCTCAGGGTAAAACATGACGGCAGTCTCTCATCCAACCAACCAAAAATTTCGATAGACCAAAAGTACGTAAGTGGAGCATTAAGTAGTTATCTGGCAATTCTCTAAGTAGTTAAAACTTTATAAGGATTATTTCTTCATGGAAATGTTGGGGAAAATAACGATATCTCTTAAATGCAAATATGATACACATTCAATGCAACAAAAATTTTTCTCAACATATGACCGCAGAATACCGAAACAAAACAAAGTAATCAAACACACGCTCTCAGAACTACGGTTTTGAAATGAATTGCATGCATGATGTTCCCAATTGCTGTTTCCAAATGGCTACAAGTAATTGCAAGTGTATTAATCCCTACTTAAAAAATAACTTTTATTTTGCAAACAAACCTGGAAATCAAGATATATGGAAGAATATTCGGAATAACTATAAACCTAAAACATGTTCCAGTTACAACTTTACCTATGACCTTTAAAAACATCATCAATATAAAAGCAAACATTTACATGCTTTTGAAAGGGTTTTTTATTTTTAAAAACGTAGCCTATTTTGGATTAGTCAGGCTATAAAATGAGATGTTTCCTAATGGTTATAGAAGTAAAGTAAAAAATTTCTACTAACAACTACAGTTCTAAAAACATGTTGTTTGTGCTTACTTTGACGGCTTTAAAATAGCTTCTTTTATGAAAAAAAGATTGTTTAGAAATATCTGTAATTGATAGAAATATCTGTTTCTATTTCTGATACGAAGATGGTAGGGAGATACAAATATTAAGAAATAAAAAAATTAAACTTACATTGGGAAAAAACTACAAAAGATATTACATCGGTGAATTTCAGAAAAGATACACGACCACTTCAAAAAATTGCCAATTTAGAAATACCTTATGACTTTACTTTTTACCCGGATGAATTTCCCACAATTGCTGAGAAAACTGCTTTATATAATAACACGAAGAAGATCTCCGAAAAACCTTTCACAATAACATCATAAGATATTACTAGAAAATATTTGCAATTTTGTATTTAAAGCATTACAGTGGATCTAAAAAGCTTTAGCTTATACCAAAATCCTATAGTTGGAATGCATATTATTCAGAATACTAGGTCAGTTAATGAAGATGCAAAATATGGACTAAATCTACATTTTTAACGATAATTTTACATACTAAAATATTGGTCAAAGAAAACAGAACCATTTTTACAAAAATTGTCTAGTTATTACTCAACTTCAAAATCATTCATTTATGTTCCTACGGATGAAGTTCTAGATACAATATCTAGACACCATTTGAAAGAATATATATATCAGATAAGGCACATAAATATGCAGTCCCATATTATTCATTTTGAGAGGTATATCCAGCGGATGGTTTTGAAATTTAATCTGAAAAAATGAGAGATGTTGGCAGTATTGCTCCTGACTCTGAATCAGGCTCTAGTAATAGCTATGCGATTACTATATTAAATCGGTCCATTAAAGAAAGCGTTAGCAATAATTTAAACTTGGAAAAATTATTCCACATCGAGCACATTTGAAGGAAGAAAGAGTTTTATTAATTCGAATGTAAAGAGAGATAGCATTCCCAATTGAAAGCTTAATGATCATGAAATGAAACTTCTGCGGATATGCCACAGAGTTTGTGACTAGATACTAATGTTGTGAACTGTCAAACAAATTATTAATAAACGTCAATATAAATGCGTCAAAATGATCATCATATTTGTTGGTGGCAGCAACGGCATTTGTGTAAAGTCGATATTGTGACTTTCCTGACCTGTCCACTTTGAAGATTTAAAGCCGTGAATAGACAGCAACAGACTGCTTGTTCAAGATTGCGAAACATTGACTAGGCTGGTGTTTCTACTCACTGTACTATTAAAGTACAGTGAGTACTTATTGCAAGGATGTGATCTATAGTAAAATACATGGTATGGCCTATCAGCTAATGGTGGACGTAGGATATCTACAGTGGCTACCAAAAGTGTTCGTACACTTACGATTTTCAATGAAATAGGGGTCTATCCATTAATTAAAATGAATATTTCAGAATGGGTATTAAATAATAAGATCTATAATCTATTCTTAACAAAACTACATGAAATATTTTGAAAACATAGTAAAACTTCATTTTTAAGAAACCAGTAATCAAAAAGTAACAAAATTTATCTCACAAAAGTCATCGTACACTTGTACAAAATCTCTACATATTAGTAAATATTCAAATTTTTCGTTAAATTAACATTTAGTAGGATATCCTTTAGCATCCACAACAGCTTTTAAACGTCTGGGAATAGATTGCACTAGTTCTTTTGTAATTTCTACATCAATGTTCAGCCATCAAAATTTGGTTTTAGTTCGCTTTTCGTGTGAATGTCGTGTTTTCGCACTCGAACCTCCAGTTCTCTCCATATATGTTCTATTGGGTTTAAATCTGGTGATTTAGGTGGTGTTTTCAAAACTTGTGGGCAATTATAGAGACACCAGAGGTAAACGTTGAGAGCCGTGTGCTTAGGATCGTTATCTTGATAAAAAAAAACAAAGTTGTTTCCATTACCCAAATTTTAGGCTGATAATTTTAAATTGTCTCTTAAAATATTTATATAAACATCATGATTCATTATGCCATCAATAAATACCAAATTACCTAGTCCTGATGCTGACATGCACCCCCCAAACAAGGACACCTCCACCGCCATGCTTAACTGGGATTAAGTTCTTGGGATTAAGTTCCTCATTTTTTCTTCTCCATACAATTATACGCCCATCAAAACCAAAAATGTTAAACTTGCTTTAATCGGCAAATAAGACGTTATTCCAATACGTTTGGGGCTTATTTATCATTGATAGTGCTAAGGAAAGCCTAAGCTTTCCGCTTATCTCACTCACAAAAAATTTTCTACGGGCAGAATGCCCGTGTAATCCAGCTGCTCTGAGAACTCGCCCAACAGTTTTAGGTGAAATTGTTTCATTAAATTCTGCAGAAACTTTTACAGCACTCAAACGTGGATTTTTTACAAATTTTATAATTATAAATCTCTGATCACGGTTTGTTAACTTTGCCGCACGACCTTTTCTCACCTTGTTTTCGATCCGATTTTCTTCTTTAAAGCGTTTTATCACATACTGCATAGTAGAATGGGATAAATTAAGTAATTTAGCAGTATTCCGAACTGATTTAGCACTACTATGATGAAAAATAATCAATTTTCGAATGCTGTTTGTTGTTTCTTTACGACTACGAGCCATTTTTAAATAATAAATAGAATAGTACGGAGTAGGCAAGCAAAAATTAAAGCCAAACGATATTTTAAATGCCACCACAATTCAAAAATAAAAATAAAGCGTCAGACGATAATTTTAATTATGAATGTATCCGAAAATATTTCAGTGTACGATGACTTTTGTGAGATAAAGTTTTTGTTACTTTTTGATTACTGGTTTCTTAAAAATAAAAGTTTACTATGTTTTCAAAATATTTCATGTATTTTTGTTAAGAATAGATTATGGATCTTATTATTAAATACCCATTCTGAAATATTCATTTTAATTAATGGATAGACCTCAATTTCATTGAAAATCGTAAGTGTACGAACACTTTTGGGAGCCACTGTATATAAAAAAAGTTTGTTGGGGGCACCGTTACTGTTAGTGAAGTGGCGTGTTTTGGGAGGGAAAAACTGCCGAGTGAAAGTAAATTGTCTTTATAGAAACACGAAAGAAATATATGGGTGGAGCGGTCTTACATAACTGTGTAAATGGATGAAATTTTTGTTTCATTCAGTTAGACTGTCGAGTTAAATAATACGCAGCCCAAACAAATATTTTTGGTTGTTCTATCATGTACTAGACTTCACAATTCCCAGTGCATGATTGTTATATAGGAGAATGTGCAATCAAATGTCAATTATTGAAATCTGTTAAAACATTTTGATATCAGATAGCATGTAATAAGCGGGATGTGAATATGCTTTAGGCAGCATTCTAAATTGTTAGGAACTACCCAAGGGAGGCTGTCAGTTACAGATTTACGGCAGGAACTTTAGGCACCAGTTTACGACAAGGATGTATTGTACAGAGCTCCACAATACAGATGTCATAAAACATCGGGAATTGAAGAGACAGTTATAAAGCTGAGGTCGAAGGTCAAGGGGAAAGACGAAACCCGATGAGAAAGTGTTCCAGACAGGGGCAGGCGCCAGAACTGATTAGAATGTGACACGAACACTTAATATGCAGCCATTGCAGCGAATAGGATCGAGAACGTAACGTATGAGCGGAATGACCCATCCCTCATCTCGATAAGTGGAGTTACGAGCGAATCAAAATCCGAGAGAGGCCACAGCCAATAAGAAGAAGAAGAAAGAAATTTTTATACCGTTGTTGGAGATTTTCGACAGAGCCCCCTTTTAGAAAAAGAACAAAAACTAAGGTGCAAGCGCGTGAACAAGAAGCCCAAGACAAAAAAAAAAAGAATCAGTACCTAGCGAAGTGTACCCATATAGAAAACGAAGTTTCAATAGCGCGACGAAGGACATAAGAAGGAACGAGTGAGGCTAATACTGCATAACCACTGCCTGAACGAGTGTGAGAAATTTCTTTCCATATTTGCTAGTAGATGGAGGAACCAACTAAGATCATAAATTCAAGGACGAGATTTAACTACGAGACCTTGATAGACAGCCGATGACCAACGACCGCTGCTGACAGAAATTCGGACCGACGTAGTGCAACCCAAAATGAACTCATGATCGGTTATCGACCAACGAGATCCAGAACTCTTTCTAGTGGAACCGTGGTGTGTGGTGCCTTACGAACAATAATCGGACCAAATGTTTACAAGCGGATATAGCGACTGAATTAACGGGCCCGATCTACATTTACAGAAGCCTCAGGGGGGGGCATCTTTGCTATCGTTACCTTATTCACATCTCGCTTATTTACATGTTCGCCACTTGCCCTCAAGGGTCAGCACTTATTTGCACATGATAAATGTTATGAAGTGAAATATTGAGTGATTATGTAATATAATTTATTATTATTATTATTATGAAGTTCAGCTATATGCTATGTGTAATATTATTGAACATATATATTTGTAAATAAGTGTAAATATGTACAAAACTAGTTTCTTATTTGAGAGCTGTACCCATTTATTTAGCTGATTTTTCTGGGGCAGAAATTGGTTGCAAAGCGACGCAACGGAATAAACTATCGATCACGACCTATCGACTCCCCTAGCCCTTTAAGACCCGAAATATTTTCACCTTTATATATTAAATTTTTTTGGCTATTAACTCTATATTGACCCCAATGACACTGAAAAAAATAATTAAAAAAATTTTGCTGGTTTCCTGGAGCGTGGGGGGTACCCGCACGATCGTGCGGGTTGGGCTTTTTCTGTGAAAATCGCACCCGCACGATCGTGCGGGTTGGGCTTTTCCTGCGAAACCATCACTTGTAAAATTTTACGAGTTATACATTTTCTGATAGAAGAAACATACCTTATTCAACTAAAATTGATACAAATAAGATAATTATTGGTGTATAAGTTTATTGACTGATTATCTACAGTGAAATCTTTGAAACAGGTTTTTGTTTTTGACAGGCATAAATAGATGTTGCATTTCTCGCAACGTGTTTTCGAAGTACTTTCACAGTTTTCATATCTGCACTTGCGAGGCCTTGAACTTCTTAACATGCCACTTGTATTGTTTAATTTCTTTTTTCTTTCTTTTAGCATTTGTCATAGCTGGTTTGGAGGTAGAACTCTGGGTAATGGGTTCAGGGGACTTTGGTGACGAAGGGTGATCCAAAATTGTCTCTCTCTCAAAAATATTTCCATCTTTTTCTTCATCATGCTCATCTGAACTTGATTCTCCTTCCAGAACATGTGATTTATATGTTTTGTCCGCAGTATCGTCATCATCCGAGAAATCACTCAATTCAGAATCTAATTTATTCATCAATTGAAAAATTTCTTCTTGTGTGAGATATCTTTTCCTTTTTGACATCTGAAAAAGTTTTTTTTTTTTGTTTGTTAAAAGTTAGCATAGTATTCCATGAAAAATAATAAAATGTATTCGAAAATTCTATTATTTAAAAAAAAAAGCTCAAAATACTCAAACCACACCTTGCCAACGCCCAGCGGGAAACCCAGAATAATAATTTTTTGTATGAAAAAGAAAATTAATTGAAAAGAAAAAAAATAAAAAAAAAGATATTCGTCTATGATAACCCCCAAGAAAATAATATGGCATTATTTATATAATGCCAAACTATATCGTTTTTATTCTGGCTATCATCAAAAATATTGAAACAGAAAAAAAAAACGCACTTTGCTAACACTTACCCTTACAGCAGCAGTGACTCACGTAACGCCCAAGTAGCACGATCGTGCGGGTAACGAAATCTTGAGTCCTCCGAGCATTATAAATATTGCATAATTAATATTTTTTGTTATTTTACACTTATTAACACAATAAAATAAAAATTTGTATCTAAGCAATTAGAAATATAATGATAATTACCTTTTTACGACAGATAAAATGGCGAACTGTATCCTCTGTACTTGTAAACAAATCTCGAATTAACTGCTGAAAGTAAAATATGGACTACAAGTGCCATCTTTTGATAGAAAATGATACTTTATACTTTTTGCTAACCAGCACGATCATTCGATTCGGGGTTTTAATACATACGACTTTTCCAGAAGAAAAAACATAAATGACTGTCTAACCCGCACGATCGTGCGGGCTGGGTCTTAAAGGGATAAGGGGTGGTTGCACTGCAGTTAGTAGAAGATTTGAGATAATTTCGATAAGGATGGTCTCAATAAGGGAGGGCAACCATACCTACAGATAAACCTATAAATATAGTAGAAATGTTTAATTAACTTCTAAAAGATATTTGATGTGACAGAATAGATCATTGGGCAGACCAATTTAAAAACAAAAATCGATGTAAAAATGTCCAAATGATTTATTAGAGTGAAGTTTACTAAATTTTCAGCTCCCTTGTATGTCTACAAACACAAAACCCTTTCAGGTAATTTCACATAAAATAATTTTTTTAATACATAGCCATTTGAGGCAATTTTTTCTTTTATTTATGTTTATTTCCATGCTGTTGGTAACGGAACAAAAATGGGTTAAAAAAATATCCAAACTGAATATTGTAAATAAAAAAAATTTTTTTGCCCTCTAAGGATATTTAAAAGCATATCTATACTTTTTTAAACAGAATTAAGAATTATTCAGCATTGGGAAATGGTAGTAAAAGTATGTGAAAAAAATAAAAACTTGAAATACCGAAATAAATTTGCTAAATAATTGAACACGAGGAAAATTTGCAACAACAATATGATATTAATGAAAACTATATCATAAGATATTAATTTAGGTTACCCGTCATGATAAAATATAAACAACCTATTAAGTTACCGATAAACTCAAAATGAAAGTTAGGAAGTAATTATTCAAACAAGGGCGAGCCTCGTATTTATTAATTATCCCTGTTGTTCTTTTCAGCAAAGTTTATTAATGCATGAAATAATTTATATAAGTGAATACCAAAGTGAATTTATTTTACATAAAACACTTAACTATGGATTTATGTCCGCCTAATGGCAAATTTTGAAGATAGTAAAATTAAAATAAGATTTTTCTTGAAGGATTTAATACATTTTTTTTCCATTTATTAAAAACTATTTAAAATATTACTTCGGCCATATAATAAGGAGGATTGCACATAAGAATTCAAAAAGATAACATGCAAAATTTGTATTTATGATACAATCCTTTTATTTTCCTGCCAGTTTGTCATCTTACAGCTCCCTGTATGTATGAAATAAATATGGTACCTGCTGAAATGACATTATACTAATGGGGTTAGTTGTTGTAGTACATACATCAGATAAGTTGTTGTCAGGTTATGTCAACAACTAACCCGATATTACCATTCCTCATGACTAGATTTATGAGGATTCATGAATCAGAATTTCCTCTGAGGAAATTTAGATTTGAAGCAGTTTATGAGTCCAAAAATTCCGAATTACAGTTTGGTGAAAACAGAACAATAAGACACTCTATAAAATTTCATTGAAATATCTTGCAATGAATTTCGCATATAACGTTTTATAGATGGCGTTTTATGTATGAAACAGCATTTAAAAGATACATTTTAGGGATGACAAAGATAACTTATTCCTTAGACTTATAGACAGCATTTTAACAGCATTAATAACTGTCCTTTCGTATAATTTCTTTGAAAGACTAAACAGTTCTTTTAATATTGCGTCATGATACAGTATGTAAGAGTATATGACTACATAAGTAAGTTTCCAAATAATTTATACTTCGAAAATATGTGAATATAATAGTGGTTTGATGCAAAAAATTTTTCCAAAGCACAGAGTGGTATAGAATCATCCAACAGAATAAAGATTGGATGAGGAATTGGATTGGATTAGATTGGAATAATGATTGGATGAGAACAGAATAATGATGAGGCTGCATGAGGGGTGAGAAGGTGACTAAATAAGGAAATGAGGGGTTAGAAGGTGGCTCTGGCAATAAATATCCATCAACTGATTGGACCTACTCTATTCAGATTATTTTCTTAACACCTATACGTTCATGGTGACTTTTACTGAGAAGGAATAGGCCAATAAAGATTTGTTTTGCAATCAATTCGATTATTCAACGTACTATACATTCCTGACCTGAAAATAAAGCTTCTTAATATAGGAAAGTGAATTGATAAGCCCATTATCTTTTACACACATTTCAAAGTCCACATTATAACGTAGAATTACGTTCCTCAATAACGGTCCTTTGGAGAGAAAAAAATTGTCCTACGTCGCGAGTTATAATTTTGGCAATACGCCAAACCCAGTAGCAGTAATCAGTTAAACTGAAAAGGACCAAAATGCGTTATAAAAAAAGGGAATTAAAACGATAAGTAATCCTACGTTAATAATCCGTGGTAGTCTTGTTAGAGGACACTACCTGAAATATTTTTTCTGAGATTTATTACTTTGTAAAAATAAAATTGTGAGTTATTTTTCTCCCTCATCATCCATGAAAATGTTTTGAAAAGTCTGATCCACCAAAATTTATTCTATACTACAGTTCATACAGTGAAACGGTCAATTAGAAAACAAATGCAAAAGGTAAGAAATAAGTTACAAAATGTTCGAAAAAATATTATCAGCATAGGTCGTAAGCAGGGAAGAAAATATAAGTAAAAATTTATTATTTTACTTTGAGCTTGTTTAGATTATTGTAAGTCTTTTAAAACCTATGGAAAGTTCATTTCTCTCGGTACATAAGGCAGTTCTGGATTATTCGTTTCAGTTTTACTTGTATACGCCAGAGAATTAATTAGAAATATGGAGTTATGTGTTCCAGAAAAATTAGGAAAATGTATTTTACTTGGAGATACATACATAGACAGAAAAAAAAATCTGCAGAGTGAACAACCAATACCACATTATAGATTATTTTTCACGACCTCAGAAAAATTACGTACGTACTTGTAAGTCCACGTAGCAATATTTCCATGAACAAAATAAATAAAAATAAAAATAAATGAATAAAAAGTAGTTAACATGACTGCTTTGATTTTTAAAAATCGATTCGAGTATTCAGCTGAGTAGCAACACTTTCATGACAAAGGTATTAACTATTTATAACCTACTCAATCGTAAATCAATGATATTTTCATTAGACAATTTGCTATTAATCACACGTTGCAGGCGAATCACATGTCGAGCTCTACGTAATTAATTTTAACGGGAAAAGCATTTATTTGATAGATATTATCTTGCCGTGAGGCCGCAGACTGCAGATGTTTTCCTGTACGTTCCTGTATTATTAACCACATTCAGCTTTGATTAGTTAATCGTGATGAAAGAAAATGCAGTATTTATGACCCCAGTTGAAAATGAATCAATTTATATCAATTGTTGTAAGCAGTGGTCGAAGTTACGATAAAGCAGACAAACCGAAAAGTAGAAACCAATTTAAAAAATTTCTCAAGTCGGTTAAATAATTAAAATTCTTAAGTAAAATATACTTGATATAACTAACATTTAAATCATAAGAAACCATATAAATATTAAACAAATTCAAAGCAGATTTTTTCTGACAGTGAAGTTTTTATTCTCTATAAAATGAAGTATAAAAATTGAGACAAAATTCAATGTACTTGGTTGGGGGGGGGGCTAAGATTTACTTAACGTTTTGGTTTAATTTAATTAAATTTCAACCTCAATATCATACCTACCAAAGTTTTGTGGGAACAAAACTTTCATCTAACATCATCGTGAACCTTATTCAAAAGTAAGTAAAACCTTTCCATCAACATATAAAATTACAATAATGATAAAACAATTACATACATAATTTTTTGTGAGCTAGTTATTCAAACTTCCTTATATAAAAATATTTAATCATATATATTTGGAAAAGAACCAATTTTTGAAATAGAATTTTCATATTAAACGTAGAAATTGTAAACAGTAAATAATATTCAGATATTCATAGAATTGTTATAAAACTGTTGCTCACACAGGAAGGAAAATATATCTTTCTTAGGTTTTCTAAGAAATGTTTAAGTAGTTTTATCATCAAAACGAGACATTTAGTTATGTATCTTTTTAATTTATGGTATTCTACTCACCTGGGGACAGAGTTCAACAAATAGTGTTCATAATGTCATTTTTGGTTCATCTGCATTTTGAAAATTACTTGAACACTCCCATCGTTTCTTTCTCAGCTCAAAGCTCCTATAATCTAGCACCAAATTCCTGAAAATAAATAATTTTAAAATAAAATATTCCACTTCCTGCCGACAAATTGTAGTAAGAAAATTTCAATGAATTCCTTCGAAAGAACTTAGTACATAATATAGCGGGAAATATGATTAAAATTGCTGCCATTTCGTTAGCAACCATTCTTATTTTATGGCTGTTAGGAGGGGTTTCGAAGGTTGCTAAATTTATCCCTGTCTGAATATCTCAGAAAAGAGTAAATGATTGTTTTCAACTCGAAAAAATTCCTCATACTTTGTAAAGTGCTCCATTCACTATATTATTTAAGAATTCTCATATAATAATAGTTTATTTCAAATATATTTACTGTAAAATTAAATTAATGCTTTTTCTGAGAGGTTTACCGTTCATCACTTTTCTAAATAGGAAATGTGAAATATAGATCGCCATTATACTAAATTTATGAAACCTTGGCGACCATTTAAATTTGGCTGGCATAACGTACGGTATCATTATTGTACTGCTATGTTTATAAATATACGGGAGATTATCGTGGCTTCAAAAGCTTACATTACAAAGTATTTCTGAGAAGAAATTCGTTTACTACATTATTTTCAGAATGAAAGTTTCTTTTATACAGTTAAGGTAATGTTTCAACCCATTACTATTATTATTATACTTCAAATGTTTTTAGCAGAATTTAGAGATATCCATGCCATGCCATGCCAAAGAGATGCATATTGATGAATAAGAAATTGCAATCACCCATTTAGCTATTCCATGCATGTCTACTTCAAAGAACCCTTTGAAGAGAATTTACACAGGACTTCTCAATCTCTCAGGCTCATCATTTTGGGAGAGATTTTAATACATTAAGTAGAGAGTAACTTCATTGACTGTTTGCCTTTAATCAGTGGCTAGACTCCGAAAAATATATGAGCTCCGAAATGACCCCATTTCATTTAGAATTAAATGCTATGAAAGAGGGTTTGTAAATCCCGAAGTAAGATCACATGTGGCTGATAATTTACAGCTCCTAAGTTCCAAAGTTTGAGGTTTCCTTGAAAGGATTGTAGGATTCCGTGAGATGGTGCTTTCTAACAAATAGCCTAAGGAACGAAATAACTTTACAGTTTTAAGAGAAAAGTATTTTTGAAGTTTTATGGGATTTAGTGATTGAATTCAAGAATTGCGCTAAAAGCAATCTTTGCAGCTTAACAGAACTTAAAATTATACTGTGGTCTAGAGTTCTATCAGGATTCTTAGATACAAAAACCAGACGGATTTCTGAATGTGGATTACGGAAATTTGTCTTAAATTACTAAAGATATTCATTTAAAGCTAAGATTGCTTTCTTTTGCTAGAAATTTGACAAATACTCTCATTTATAACGAATAGCTCTTCAAATTCTCATATTTTATACGATCATATATTTGCGAGATCCTAACATTTCAAATTCACATAAGAAATTTCTAAATAGGTTGGTATAAAAACAAAATTTTACAACAGACAGGATACTGCCGAAGATTAGCGAATTTAATTTTCCAAAATTCAACTAAATTTTCAGAAGATAATAAGTCCCATGTGGCAATAATATTCTTCAGTTAAATCTTTCAAATTTTCTAAACAGCTATAAATTATAGTCATTAAAAATCGCGTTTCTTCTTTTTAATGTTTCATCGATATTAACAATTTAACGTAGGATTACGTTCCTCCATAACGGTCCTCCGGACAAGAAAATTTCAGACGTTAAAACCACCCGTCTGTACCTCGCGAGTTATAATTTTGGAAGTGCGCTAAACCCAGTCTGTATCATTTGGGCAAGCAGTAAACAGTTAAACAGAAAAGTACCAAAATGCGTCAAAATTTTGACTTACATATATATATACATATATATACATACATTTTTTCTTTTGCTGAATTTTTTTTCTTTTGCTTTTTACGTATTAATAAATTATCTCATTGCAACAGTTTGAAAAATTGGAAGACCCCCCCCCCCTTATTTTTACAGTAAAAAGCAATTAATTCGGTCTCACGGAAATTAACAGAGAGAAAAATGTTGTTTCGATCACAACACAAGGTAACCTTTATCAGAAATGGAAGCAAAACGATTTTGAGAAATTTAAACATAATTTTCTTTTTGCATAATTGATTGAAGAGTTCTCACTGCAACTGTATGGGCATCACGTCATCAGGATGTCAAACTGATCGAAATAGCATTTGAATAGCTGAGAATAATCTACATACAGATCCTCTATAATGTCATATTTTAAAAATATTTTGACGACAATAAAATATAATTGGAACGGGGAGAAGAGTAAGACTTTTTGCAATTGAGAAAATTTCTCAGGACTTTTAACCATTTCTTCCTGCTCAAACAAATGAAAGATCCAAATCATTTACATTTCGTACGAAGAGAATGTTCTTAGAAAGTACTAAAACTTTATAAAAGAGTCATTAAAGTTTTCCGATCCTAATTATACTTTATTGATTTTGGCTCAGGAAAAGTTCTTGTAAAGTATTAGAAATTACCTGGTTGTCCTTTTCAACGTAGGATTACGTCCCTCCATAACGGTTCTCCGAAAAGCAAAATTTCAGATGCCCTACGTTACGAATTATAATTTTGGCAGCGTGCCAAATGCAGTCTGTATCGCTTGGACAAGCAGTAAACAGAAAAGTACCGAAATGCGTCGAAATTATGACATACATATATATATAAATATATATATATATATATATATATATATATATATATATATATATATATATATATATATATATATACACATACGTACATACATATAGATACTTATATACTGTTATAACACATACATACATATATACATACAAGAGAGGTAAGCAACCATAAGTAATCCTACGTTAATAACCCGCGGTAGTTTCGTTAGAAGAGACTACCTGATTTTTTTTCTTTCACTGATGGTAAGATATTAGGAAATGAAAGTTGAATTTTAATTGTAAGGAGTTTAAGGTAGGTATTTCAACCCACGTATTCAGTGTAACCTATTCAATCAATTATTTTACAGAATTCCTGATATTAGAACCCGTAGATAAAGTAATTTCGAAGAAATTTATTTAAAAGGAATTACATTTTTTGATCGTATATAGATAAAATCGAAACATTTGCTAATTTAGTTAGTCTAAACAAAGATATTAGAAGTAAACTGAAAAATTATTGCATACTTCGGACATTCGCTTTATCTAACATCATCCTATTTTACGGTTTTTTGTATAGTTATACGATAAAATTTCTTGTAATTAAGCCATTCTTCCACAGCCATAAAATTGCGTTCATGATCCCTTAACGTCTCGTGAATCAGCTAAAGAATCTTTAATGTCGCACGCTTTACTTTTTATTTTCCCACTTTTTTTTTTACATAGCAAAAAATTTTATAATTCAAATACTTTTTCATTTTGTTTTCTTTCACCTTCTAGAGCTTAATCTGCGCTATTAAAATTCTTTTATATTCAGGAAGTAAAGAAGAAGATAGATTTCCTTCGTGTTCTAATTAAAGCGTCATATTTGTCTTGACCATGTGTTAACCAAGGTTCATCGCTGCTGAAAATTTCTTCAAGCGAAGTTTTACTAATGATGGAGGCTTATAAACATTACCACTCACTCGCAGACAGCACGTAGACACCAAGAGATTATTTTTTCTGAGGCTTAATGTGATTTATATGTTCTGTGATTTCAAGTAAAAACAGAATTTCCTCACTATCAACAAATGAGACAGTCCAGATTTTTTTTAAGAGCATGGACATAAGCAAAGTTATAATTCATTTCAGGAGCTTGGAGGAGAAAATGCGAATAATTTTTTTTTTTTTTAAGAAATCTATTTACTGATATCTTCTTTATATATATATATGGCTCTCTATTTTTTGAGAGCCATAGCTTGAAGAATTTTTTACTTTTTTTTTAAATTTCAACTATTTTTATGCCATTGTGCGCAGACTTGCGTCCGTATATTTATGAATAAGCATATTTTTTTAGTTTTAAAATTAAGTTATAAAACATATCTTTAAAATGACCAACTTTGAAATCCAAATTATTACTTCTTCTTAGGGAAAAAGGTTTTTTATGGTAGGAATGACATAATAGTAGGTCACTTTAATGATGCATGTTTATACTGCCCGTCTATAAAGTTTCATGGTATTCTAGCCAAATGTTCTGGTGATATCATGTGCGTAGTGACATAACAATGAAAAAAAATATTAAAATGTTAAACAATTAAAAAATTTCCCTTCAAGCTAGAAACAAAAAGACAGCCATATTTATAAAGAAGAAAGAGTGTTTAACTAACAGTAAAATTTTCATATTTCTGAATAAATCCTTTTCGTAACTACTGATAATCGAAAATAGGGATATGTATGTCTAGTCTCTTGGCTTTTAATAGGTACTCGGCCCCTTAATGTATGGTTTTCATAAAAATAGCTGAAAACTTAGTGATGTTCTGTTGGAAGGGAAAGGGCGAATATATAGATCCTTTGTTTATTTTACTGCACTGCGCCGCAAGGCAGCATAATTTTCAACTGCAGTATAAGCCCATATTCGTCCTATCTATTCTAAGAGCATACCCAAACTTTAAACGCGACTTTCTAACACCATGAAATTCGTATTCACCTATTCTATTCCTAGCTTCTGATTTTAAAAATAAGTAGGAATTAATACACATTTAGACAAAAGACGCACCAAGAAGGAGTTATCCGAATGGGATGAAAAACAATAGATGTGATGTACATGTCCAGAAAAACAAATGATTGCAATTTGAGAAAAATTGGAGGATTCATTCAAGAGAAAGAGCTTCACAAAGGGAAAATGTCAATAAGGGTTGGTCCACATTTGGCCCTTATGCAAGCAGTTATTCGGCTTGGCATTGATTGATAGAGGTGGCGGATGTCCTCCAGTGGGATATTGGGCCAAATTCTGTCCAATTCGTGTGTTAGATCATCAAAATTCGGAGCTGGTTGGAGGGCCCTGCCAATAATGCTCCAAACGTGCTCAATGGAGGGATAGATCCAACGACCTTGCTCACCAAGGTAGCGTTGGGCAAGCACGAAAACAAACAGTGGAAACGCTCGCCGTATGCGGGTGGGTATTATCTTGCTGAAATGTAAGCCCAGGATGCCATGATATGAAGGGCAACAGGAATATAATATCGTAGAATATCGTCGACGTACCACTATACTATAAGGATGCCGCGGTTGACAACCAAAGGATGATATGAAATGAAATGGCACCCTGATATGAAATGAAACGGCACCCTAGACCATCACTCCTAGTTGTCGGCCCGTATGGCGGAAGACAGTCAGATTGGTATCCCACCGCTGTCCGGGGCGTCTCGAGACACGTATTCTTTGGTCATCGGGACTCATCACTGAAGACATTTCTACTCTAGTCAGTGACATTCCACGTCGAATGTACCCGACACCACTGCAAACGGGCTTGCCGGTGTACAGAGGTTGATGGTAGTCGGCGGAAGGGTCTCCGTGAGCTCAGCCCCCTTTCTATGAGCCGCCTATGAATGGTCCTTGCGGTCACTGTAGCCCCAGTTGCACGTACGATCGATGATAATGATGAATCTAGGGCTGTGAGTGCCGTTCTGACGATTGCTCGGTCCTCACGTTCTGTCGTTTCTCTAGGCCGACCGCTTCCTTCTTGACGCTCTGTTCGGCCATGATTCACCCATTTCTGCCAACGTCGTCTAATAATGGCATCGCTCCTATCCAAATGTCGAGCGATTCGCCGATTAGACCAAAGGGCTTCTTTGAGCCCAACTACACGTCCTCTCTCACATTCTGACATTTACGCATATTGTTCGCGCACCTGTATGCGAGGCATAGTTACTGTCTACCTTAGTAAACGGAGTGAAATTCGGAAAGAATTTATGATTGTGGAGTTAAGATGTGCTGCAGAGTGACATGTTCATTGATTGGCCGCCTAACTTTAAAATTTTGTATTTTCCGTTGATACTTGTATGCATATCAATTTGTGCGTCTTTTTTTGTGTTTTTTTTTGTTGTTGTTTGTTTGTTTGTTTTTTGTTTAAGAGGGTATCTTTTAAAGGAACTAATTATCATTTTTAAGGGATAAAATATCCAAGCGTAAAGATGTAAAGTAGTGAAATCCAAAACAGTGAAATAAAAATATCCTGTTTCAACTATGATCACAAAAAGTTGGTACTTACTATAAATTGTATGTCCTCCATATTAACTCTTGACGCTAATGACTAGTTTGCATCTGATTTGAGAAAAGATGCCCGAAATACATAAAAAAGCCCAAAAGTACAGAATGTTGCAAATAAATGAATAAGAGCTGAATGTCATTAAAATTCTTCGACCTGTTTGAAAATTCTTGCAGCTTGGAAGTTGAACTCATATACGTGTAAGCGCGTTGAATCGTTATATTACATGAACTTTCTGAACATCACAGTAGATTGTTTTATAATTAGCTATATGTATCATCTGTAATTATTTGTATCTGCACGAATACACTCGTCCTTGGTCTATTCTCTTTGTTGTTGGGTTACTGTGATGAATCACAAATTATCTTTGTTTTTTTTCACTTTCATCAATTCTTCTCCCTCCCTTCTAATATAGTATTCATTCTGGCATTTTATCTAGAGCACTAATGCATAGAAGCATCCCTTATCTTGCAATATCAAGCGTTATTAAAGGTGATTTTTTGGCACCTTCTCTTTCTTTCATTTACGCTCTTAGATATGATTAACGGCATACAGCGCGGGCGTTGATCGCTCTCATATATTGATATAATTTTATTGGCATATATATTCCTCTTTTGAATGCACTGAACAATAATTGTCAAAGGGCTTTGTTGTTGAATAGATGTTTCAATGCGTCAATTGAATCACTGCAGTTACTGTTTTGAAAATGGACAAAAATTTATTTTTGGCGTTATTCAGATTCACTGAGGAAGACTAACTTATTGCCTGAAGGGGTTTTTAAGATTGAATACGAATGTCAAATTATTTGGACGGATAGAGTTACTCCCATTGTTCAGGATATTGCTAACCTTCCCCTAGCAGATTACCAATTGTGCTTTTCAATCCCCACATTCAAATCCTTCCAATAGCATTTTAACATATTTATGAATTATTTTTGTCTCGTATCACGAGATTATTAGTTTTTATTGCACAGCTTATGATTTCTCCTTTATTTCAAAACATTAAATAATCCTTGTTCCTGTGAGACTAAGGGTAAGTTAGATATTGGATACTAATTTAAGTAAGCAAAGGAACAAGCGATCATTTCTAGTCAACCAAAAGTCACTTGTATGAGTACCAGTCTGAGAGGATTTTCTAAATGAATAGATGTATTCATATACTATTCATTTAGAAAATACTACCTTATGAAGCTTACTAGTAAGCTTCATAAGGTATAGGATATCAAGTCTAGATATAAGTATCGGCTTTGAAAGTACAAATGCAGATCAGATAAAAAAGAATACCTCTTTAAATGACAGAAATTTTCGAAGCCCTTTTATCTCCAATGCGAACGCTTTACTGAAATATTCAAGATAATTCTTTTGAGTATAAAAATTCGTGACCTAATTCTATTCAGCAAACCTAAAATTACGTAAATGGATGACTTTAAAGTAAATTATTTATTGAAGATTTACACTGAAGCTTCGTAAAAGAGTAGAAAAAAATCCCAAATAGTCAACACTTTTGCAAATTCAATTTACAGCAGGCTGACAAACAAATTGGTGGAGAAGATAAAAATGTAACGGAAAAAATTATTTTGGAGAAAAAGAGATAAAAACAAGAATTACTACAAATATATCTGTAACAAGATTATTAAATTTGCAAAAATAAAGGTTATTTTAGAAAAAATATTTGGAAAGGCAGAATTTAGGTTATTAGATATTGATTTCTGCTCTGAAGAGGTGAAAAGATGGGTAAAGAATGTCTGACTGCGCTACGGAAATTGACAGTTCTTTTCTACAAAAATTTAACAGTTACTTTAGTTAAGTTAACAGTTAATTTCTTTCTCTCCCAAAACGTAGATAACAACATTCGGGAAATTAGAATAACAGACTCGAATGCATTTGAGGCAGTAGACACCCATGAATCATTATTTATAGGAGAAAATAAAGCGATATCTTTTTTTTTTGAGGTGAGGAAAATAAATCGTCCAGTCACCGTTTCTTGAACCTTGCATTCTCTTAACCATCTATCATATTATCTAGTGTGCAATGTAATGGTGGGGAGGGGTTATGGCGAGTTATATTTACATTTAGAGGTATGAGAAGGCTGCCTTCAAGGCAACTAGGGTCAGAATGCCGAGTTCATCTCAGTGAAATAACTGCACAATTCCATCATCTGCGGAAAAAACATTCTATATTCTGTTTAGTATTTGGGAATTCAATAACATTGCAGTTTCTACAGGCGAACCAATAGACATTACGAATTAGCCATATGGTCAAACAGTATTGCCCATGTTTCAAATTTTAGACCACAAATCATTGAAACTTTTAGTACGTAGCGAAGTTTTTTTTTCCCTCTAAACTATATATCTTTGATTTCTTTTGCAGTAACCTCTATTAATAATAACGTTAGCTGATTTTGTTTTGAGTTGAAGTATCTAATGACTTAAACATTCGAATCCAAACGTTTGGGCAGCCCCTGGCTTTGTATGTTGGGAAGCTGTAAATCATTTTCTCTGAATATATGCCCAATTTTTAACCATTACCTAATTACCCTTTCCTCATCCATATTGCATTTATGAGAACTTGTCAGTTTTTGTTAGTTTTTTTATATACGCACTGCTAAAAAAGAAGCACTCGTAAAAAGATAAAAATGTTATCACATAAAGCGTGACGACAATAGTATACATTTTTAATTTTTTATTTAGAAATGATTATATATTTTAACAGCACAATTCAATTTTATTAAAATATAAAATCTATATTCTTTCTATATGCAAGAACGTTACAAATCTCTTATTTAGGAAAAAAATCATTATTGACGTTTATGCAACAATCCTGCATCTTGAACTTAATCCTTATTTACTTCCTCGCGTCGGGACCATAAAAAGCAGAAAAAAAGTTCTTCAATTTAGAGAGTAAAAAAAATAGAGATTTATTGCTTCATTGCGTTACACAGTAACAGAAACCAATGGTTATTACTTCCTGCCACAAAAATATTTTACTACCGACATCATAATGCTGTTAGAACCGACTGCAAGATGTTAAGAGGATTATATGAGTGAGAGTATATCGGTTTTATCTCTGGTAATAAGTTTCTACATGTTGTAACAAACATCATTACTGCAAATACAGAGACGTGAAAACTAAAATAACAAACCGGATAAAACGAGAACATCTGATTTCACACATAGGAAGGAAAATTACTTTACTGAGTTTTGAGAGCTTTGTTTTAACTATATTTATTTTGATAATTGAAAATACCAGTTTCAACTTACTGGTATGCAAGTAAAATCCTCAGGATAACCTTGTGTACAGAAGCGGAAAAATATTTTGTGTTTACGGTTAATTAACATTAATAAAAGCGAAAATATTTCAAAGTAAACCATAACTTTAAACTAATGAGATAGTCGAGTAGTAGAAATGTCGTTGAGGATTGTGCAATACTTTATTAAAATTTGTGTAAAGACAACTTTTGTAAACAGAATGTTTTGTACAGTATTGTAACGATTTCTTTAAATACAAATGTCACTCTATACGTTCGCGTGAATCTTTTAATATAAAGAAGAACTTGTGTAGATCTTTAAATACAATGAATATATAAAACTATTTTTCTGTGTGGCCCACACAACTCGACTGCTGCACACGTTCCGCCAGCATCCAGAAAGCTTTAGTAATACCATTTTTAATGATTCACGAACGCTAATTAGACCGGAACTTATAAGCCGATTCCGAACAGCTACAAACATCCATGCCAACAGTGGGACTCGAAGCCACAGACTCTGGTACCGAAGGCCGGCGCCCTAGCCATCCGGTAAACATCCGGCCCACCCTTAAAGAAACTGTTCAAGTAGTTCACGCACATCAAACATTGTTATATATATATATATATATGTGTGTGTGTGTGTGTGTGTGTGTGTGTGTGAGTGAGTGAGGGGTTTGGGGGGAATAATCACAAGCAGTGTTAACATATGTAACATTTATTAAAAGAGGGACATTATTTACAGGGGGAACTAACGTCTAAAAGGGGGAAAACAAGCAGCGCGGCACACACACGTGCACGCTCGTCGAAAAGTAAAACATCGACTATCTCTTCTGTTCTTCGTGGTGCCGGCTAGGTGGCGCTCACGGGAGCTTACAAGGGCACACTCCATGTGAGAGTGGCATGCATGGGGCTGTATGGATGGCATCCCACATCGGCTATCAGACAAAAAGCATCTGTCCCCAGATGCTGGTAGGGGCACAAACAAATACAGGTGACGATTTATTATGAGGAAATGAAAAAAAAGTATAAAAGTTATAAGAAATACACATAGGTTATAATACTAGCAAAATGAACTGGAAAAGAAAATGAAAAATATAACACACATTGTAGTAACATCTAAACAGCAAAACAATCCAGGATAATGAAGTATTCCTGAAAAAAGAAAAAAAATAATATGAAAACATAGTTCAAAAATTAAAGCATGTTAAGTAAAGTTATGAGTCCACGGTTTCATGAACTTGATGCATGTATTGGTATGCATGGCTCCGTCGAAATGTCCACATTTTCCAGCGTCGTTGGTGTCGTTGGGCTTAAGTCTGATGATCTTGTAGGGTCCGAGGAACTTTGGATGGAGTTTTGAACGAGGTCCGAATTGAGTGCTTTTTATGGCGACAAGATCGTGCAACTTGAACTTCGGAGGTAACTTTCGTCGTAGATTGTAGGTTTTACGGTTTTCGTCTTGCACTCTTAAAATCTGTTGTTTGGCGTCTTTGCGGCGGTCGTCGCGTGAATTTATAAACTCAGTTTGTATTTCGGCATTCAACAGGTCTGTGATTTGGAGATTGTTGCGGACACGCATTTTTGTACCGAAAAGCAGTTCAAAAGGAGTCGCCTTAATGCTGCGTTGGAAAGTTGAGTTAATAATTTGCTGGACGTCAGCCACATGAGTATACCACTTCTTAGGATATTGGATGGACAATTTGGATAAAACAGAAATGATTATAGAATTGAGACGTTCAACCTGTCCATTTGCGCGAGGAAGACCAGTGGTTATAGTCAAATGTTGGATGTTCTCATGGTCGCAAAAGTCTTTAAAGGCATTAGATAAAAAAGCAGATCCTCGATCCGAAATAATAGGGACGGGGTTCCCAACTTGTTTTTGAATTTCTAATTTAGAGAGTACTTCTGCAGCGTCAGTCGATTTCGTTGGGTAAAGTCACACAAATTTGTTGAAACTATCGATAACGGCTAATATATATGTATATCGTTTAAAAGCAGTAGTGAGAGGACGTAAGTGATCGACATGATATGTATGTAGTGGGGCGTCCTCTGTTGGTAAAGGGTGTAGGAGTCCTTCTTGTTTACCACACTTTCGGTTCGTCAAGATGCATAGAACACAGTTCGCAATACACCTGGCAATTTTCTCTTTTCAATTAGGTATGTAAAACTGTTGTTTGAGTTGCTCCTCAATTTTCTTAGTAGCAAAATGTCCATTCTCGTGTGCGTCTCTGATAATGCCGTCTTGCATTGAGTCTGGAACGACTAGAACTTCATAACCTTCAACTAACTTGTAGAGAACATTTGCTTTGATAAAATAATCGTTATACTGTTTAGTCTTAAGAATTTCTTTAATTGCTTGAATGTTAGGGTGGTGTGACTGAGCATTTTGTATTTCGAAAGTCAAAGAATCGGCGGTAATGAGCATCGTCGGATAGCGGCTTAGCGCATCAACATGAGTCATCTTCGCCCCAGTTCGATGTCGAATTGTATAATTATAGTCTTCTAATAATAGTGCCATTCGAGCAATTTTAGCACTGAGATCGCGCTTGCTCGATTTTTCCATGTTAATGTTCATAAAGATAGTCCACGTTATATTTCCTTCGTGATACATTCCGGTCAGTTTCAGTTTCTTAAAGTTCCCTTTGGTCTTTGTTCATCACCTTCCGTATTTCAGCGATTTGTTAACACAGTCTTTAAGGATCTCATTTTATCCGGTCAGATCTTGTTGTATATGGATGACTTAATCAATCCTGCTAAAGATGAAGAAAATATCGAAAAAATAAAATCAGTCTTTTCTGTCGCTTCTGACTACGATCTTGAGATAAACTTTAGAAAATGTAAATTCCTTCATACACAAATTGAGTTCCTTGGCCATATTATTCAAAATGGACAGTTATTTCCCTCCCCTCTTAAATCAGCCACCGTTCTAAATTATTCGGAACCAAAAAATCAAAAAGACGTCCAATGTTTCCTTGGTTTGGCTGGTTATTTCCGTAAATTTATCCAAAACTTTTCAGTTATCGCTCATCCTCTATCTAACCTTCTAAAAAAATCTACTATTTTCCATTTTGGTGTAAACGAGAAAAATGCTTTTCATCAATTAAAGCAATGTTTGGATAATAAACCCGTTCTTAATATTCATAATCAGAAAAGCGAAACTGAATTACATACTGACGCTTCTATCCATGGATTTGGATGCATTCTTCTTCAGAAGTCCTCTGATGATAACTGTTTTTACCCAGTATATTTTGCGAGCAAATGTACATCCGACGCTGAGAAAAATTATTCAAGTTATGAACTCGAATTTACTCAAGTTATGGACTCGAATGTTAGCCGTAATTCATGCATGAAAAAAATTTAGAGTGTATCTACTTGATCAACAATTTACTATAGTAACAGACTGTAATGCCTTCAAACTTACTATGAGCAAGCGCGATCTCAGTGCTAAAATTGCTCGATGGACACTATTATTAAAAGACTATAATTATACAATTCAACATCGAACTGGAGCAAAGATGGCTCATGTTGATGCGCTAAGCCGCTAACCGACGATACTCATTACCGCCGATTCTTTGACTTTCGAAATGCAAAAAGCTCAGTCACACGACCTTAACATTCCAGCAATTAAAGAAATTCTTAAGACTAAACAGTATAACGATTATTTTATCAAAACAAATGTTTTCTTCAAGTTAGTTGAAGGTTACGAAGTTCTAGTCGTTCCAGACTCAATGCAAGACGGCATTATCAGAGACGCACACGAGAATGGACATTTTGCTACTAAGAAAATTGAGGAGCAACTCAAACAACAGTTTTACATACCTAATTTAAAAGAGAAAATTGCCAGGTGTCTTGCCAACTGTGTTCCATGCATCTTGACGAACCGCAAGTGTGGTAAACAAGAAGGACTCCTACACCCTTTACCAACAGAGGACACCCCAATCCATACATATCATGTCGATCACTTAGATCCTCTCGCTACTACTTCTAAACGATATAAATATATATTCACTGTTATCGATAGCTTCAACAAATTTGTGTGGCGTTACTCGACGAAATCAACTGACGCTGCAAAAGTACTCTCTAAATTAGAAATTCAAAAACAAGTGTTTGGAAACCCCGTCCGTATTATTTCGTATCGAGGATTTGCTTTTTTGTCGAATGCATTTAAAGATTTTTGCGACCATGAGAACATCCAGCATCTGACTATAACCACTGGTCTTCCTCGCGGAAATGGACAGGTTGAACGCCTCAATTCTATTATCATTTCTGTTTTATCCAAATTGTCCATCCAAGAAGCTACGAAGTGGTATACACATGTGACTGACGTCCAGCAAATTATTAACTCAACTTTCGAACGCAGCACTAGGACGACTCCATTTGAACTGCTTTTCTTTACAAAAATGCGTGTCCGTAACAATCTCCAAATCATAGACCTGTTGAATGCCGAAATACAAACTGAGTTTATAAATTCACGCGACGACCTCCGCAAAGACGCCAAACAATAGATTTTAAGAGTCCAAGACGAAAACCTCAAAACCTACAATCTACGACGAAAGTTACCTCCGAAGTTCAAGTTGCACGATCTTGTCGCCATAAAACGCACTCAATTCGGACCTCATTTAAAACTTCATCCAAAGTTCCTCGGACCCTACAAGATCATCAGACTTAAGCCCAACGACACCTATGATGTTCAAAAGTGTGGACATTTCGACGGACCCATGCATACCAGTACATGCATCGAGTTTATGAAACCATGGACTCATAACTTTACATAACCCGTTTGAACTAAACATACTTTGATTTTTGATCTATGTTTTCATATTTTTTTTTCTTTTTTCAGGAATACATCATTATCCTGGATTGTTTTGCTGTTTAGATGTTACTACAATATGTGTTATATTTTTCATTTTCTTTTCTAGTTCATTTTGCTAGTATTATAACCTATGTGTATTTCTTATAACTTTTATACTTTTTTTCATTTCCTCGTAATAAATTGTCACCTGTATTTGTGCCCCTACCAGCATCTGGGGGCAGATGCTTTTTGTCGGATGGCCGATGTGGGATGCCATCCATACAGCCCCATGCGTGCCACTCTCACATGGACTGCGCCCTTGTAAGCTCCCGTGAGCGCCACCTAGCGGCTGCCGCGAAGAACAAACGATAGACGATGTTTTGCTTCCGACGAGTGTGCACGTGTGTGCACCGCGTTGCTTGTTTTTCCCCCGTTTAGATTGTAGTTCCCCCTGTAAATAATGTCCCTCTTTAAATAAATGTTACATATGTTAACACTGTTTGTGATTATTCCCCCAAAAAACCCCACAGAAAGAATTCGAATAAGCATTTTCAACTGTGGAGAGAGCAGCTGGCGTCTGTGATACTTGAGTCTGTGCGAAAGAACTTGGCGCCAAATCGTCATTCTCTTCAAAATCGGAAATCAGTTGAAAGGAAGTTGAATTCTAAAGTGCGTCAAAAATGAAATCACATAGTTTGTCTTTAGAACCGCCGGAATCAATATGCAAGATATTCATTAAATGATTTTATTGGTGTTGCTAATATGTTTTAAGGATGGATTTCTTTCGGGAATTCAAATCGAAAGTGACAGGGAAATTTTTTAAATTGTGCAATTTAGATCGGGAAGAACGATCAAATGTTTCATCAAAACAAATCGAAAACAATAATTTAACAATTTTAGTTGGAGCACAGTTAAGTGCTTGCACGATTGCCACAAAATCGTTTAGTGAAACTGAACACATATCGACACTCACTTAAAAAAAAATGGTACTCACTGAATGCAGACTTCTAAACAGAATAATCCAACAATTTGTAAATCTCAACTCAGTCCTCGGTACATCAGGAAAAATGATAAGTCCGTCGAAAAATTATAATTCTGTGGAAAAGTCACATTAGCAGAATACTTCATTCAAACCGTCACGGCAGGCAGGGGTGTAGTCTAGGGAATTTAAAGGGTAAAAGGAGGCAGAGCCCCCATCTGTGGGGTATTGAGGGGAATAATCACAAACAATGTTAACATATGTAACATTTATTTAAAGAGGGACATTATTTACAGGGGGAACTAACGTCTAAAAGGGGGAAAAACAAGCAGCGCGGCACACACACCTGCACGCTCGTCGAAAAGGAAAACATCGTCTATCTCTTCTGTTCTTCGCGGCGCCCACTTGGTGGCGCTCACGGAAACTTACAAGGGCGCTCTCCATAACAGAGTGGCATGCATGGGGCTGTATGGATGGCATCCCATATATACACAACTTGAAAGTTTCTCTACGGGTGATCAAGATGATGGTCGCTGACATTCGGTGCCAGTCTGTACCGGATCGGTACGAGTCTGTGTATATATATATATATATATATATATATATATATATATATATATATATATATATATATACTCCATGGCACCATAAATTTCTAGAAACACCAAGCAGAGTATTTCAGTGGGGCCAAATACATGTTAATCCTACGGAAAGAAGTTGGGATTCTATGAAGGATAAGGCAGAACGATTGTCTTAAATATTTTAAGGAAGACTAAGGAGTCGAATGATTTCTTATGACGATGATTTTTGCTGTATATATATATATATATATATATATATATATATATATATATATATATATATATACGCAAGCATAAAAGCCTTATCATAGAAAATGCGTTGTCAACAATAAACTTCTTTAAATTTAAAGCTAAAAGGAACTGAGTTTTGTTGTTTAAAATTATATTATAATTCCATTAAAATAATATCAAGCTTTACTTTGGCCATCATTATTTATCCTGTATCGTAAACTTAAACCTTAACTTTATAGCATATTAAAATTTAATGATTCTTTAAGAAATTAAAACTGATTTCGAAAAAGTACTACCGCTTAAAAAAAATTAATGCTATTGTTTTTTAAAGGAGTTTCTCAAGTTTCAAATTACGTATAACTGCCAATTATCCTCCTAATATAGCTTTCAGATATGCTAAGCGCATTCGTAACAGATGAGATCAGGTTTTGATGAATTTCTCATTAAATCTTAAAAATTTTATAGGCAGCTGAAAAAGTATTGTCTGCAATAATTAACATATTTTCCGCAAACACGTTTTCATGTTTATATCAGTTACAGAGAACTACAGAGATCATAAATAACAAAGATTATATAGACTCTTTAAACCCTTTAAAACCGCTATTCATAAAGCTGCGATATGAGGACGCATGTTGTATCGAAGCACGCTGAAACCTATCGTTACCTTCGCTTGGAGAAAGTAGCTAGCTATCCTTCTTTACAGAATAATTTCCCATTAATTATCTTTTAATAATACAGAAAATCGACGTAGACAAAATTTACTATGCTGGAAACTCACATAGTGCAGCAGAAAGGATTAAGATGCTTATTGTCTTTTTGAGATGTTAGCTACTGTTGTTAATCTCAAGGTCCTATTTTTCCCGAAATATATTGAAATATATCTTGAACAAGAGTCATAGCAATAGATTGTCTAAAGCAATTTATTAACATCCACTGAGGATTTATTTCTGAAGAAGAGAAATTTATGCCATTCCTAATGCATTAACATAATACAACTCACAAAGTAAGTATTATGCAACTAAAGTTCAATTATAATTCCTTTTAGAATAGTTATTCTGAGAATAGTTATCCGAACTCTTGATTCTTGATATCATATCTTTTTGATAATACGACTGAATCTGATTATCACCATAATCCCTCGGATGGCAGAAAAAGAAATTACTTCCGAAAAAGGCCGTTCCATAAATCTCGCTATATTGCTGGAAAATTCTGCGGAAGCAATTCTTATAAAAGATCCTATAACTTAAATAGAAACTAGTATCATTCCGTTATTTGCAATGATATGAAAGTTTGTTCCAGAAAGAAAAATTCAAGTTATCACTCTAGAATTTATAAATATATTTTTACAATATTACTGTAAGTTAACGTAAAACAACCAAAACCATTTGGTTTGTAAGGTAGGTTAAAAACAAGTTTTCAAAATAATCGACTCCATCAGTGTAACATCGATGATATTTCCCCGATATAAAAATCATTTATTTTTAACTCTTACTGAAAAATTACGAGTAAAACGATACATTATTCACTTATGTAAGGGACTTAATTAGTTATAAGAGCACACAGATATATATATATATATATATATATATATATATATGTACTGAAGAGCCAGAAAAACTGGTACACCTGCCTAATACCATGTAGGGGCCCACGAGCACGCAGAGGTGCTGCAACAGGACGTGGCATAGACTCGACTAATGTCTGTAAGCATCCTTTAGGCAATTCACACCTTGAATCCTGCAGGGCAGTCCAAAAATCCATAGGAGTGCGAGGGGGGGGGGATATCTTCTGAACAGCATTTCGCAAGACATCCCAGATATGCTCAATAATGTTAATGTATGTGGATTTAGGTGGCCAATGGAAGTGTCTAAAGTCATAAGAGTCATCATGAAGCCACGCAGTAGCAACTCTCGACGTGTGGGTGTCGCATTGTTCTGTTGGAATTATCCAAGTACGTCGGAATGCACAATGGACATTAATGGGTGTAGATGATGGGACAGGATGCTTATGTACCCGTCACCAGACAGAGTCGCCTCTAGACGTATCAGGGGTCCCATATCACGCCAACTGCACACGCCCCATACCAACACAGAGGCTCTACCAACTTGAACAATCCACTGTTGACATCTATGGTCCATGGATTCATGAAGTTGTCTCCATACCCATACACGTCCATCCACCGGATACAATTGAAACGAGGCTTGTCAGACCAACTAACGTGTTTCCAGTCATCAACAGTCCAATAGAGGTGTTGGCAGGTGTAGGCGAGGCGTAAATCTTTGTGCCGTGCAGTCAACAATGATACACAAATGGGCCTGAGGATCCGAAAGCCCATATCAATGACTGTTCATTGAACAGTTCGTCTGTTGACACTTGTTGATACCGCAGCATTGAAATCCGCAGCAATTTGAGGAAGTGTTGCACATGTATCTCGTTTAAGGATTCTTGTCAGTCGTCGACGGTCCCGTTCATACAAGGTCTATTTTCGGTTACATCGCTGTCGATGATTTGATGTTTTACCGGATACCTGATATTCACGGTACACTCGTGAAATGATAATGCACGAAAATCCAAATCACATCGCTACCTCGAAGATGCAATGTCCTATCTCTCTTGCGCCGACTATGACGCCACGTTCAAAATCACATAAATCGTGATAACCTGCCATTGTAGCTGCAGAACCGATCTAACAGCTTCGCCAGATACCTGTTGTCTTATATAAGCGCTACTGATTGCACCACGTTACGCTAATTATTTGCATATCTCCGTTATTTGCATACGGGTGCCTGTACCAGTTTTTTAGGGGGGGGGAGGTGTTCTTCTGTGTATGTGTGTGTGTGTATGTTTGTTTATTTAAGTCAATGGGAACTATATTTATTAAAGTCCTTGGATGGCAACTGCATGTGTTTCCCGTAGGTAAGGAACTCGATGTCAGACATTTTTGTCTATTACACTATTACCTAAGTCTTTACAGTTTTCCAAAAGTGTTGCTGCAAGTAGCTTCCATTTCTTCCTTACTGTGATGAATAGCTGATACGAATTGTTGGCTAAAAAGGTGTAGCACGCAACCGCCGCTATAGCTTATACAAAATATATCCAATTGTGTAGAAACTTAGGCAATCGATATCGCACCTGCTGTTAGCTTTGAATGCGTGATATCTTGCTGATACAGAGAAAGAAATATTTAAAACTGTTTCCAAAGTGTGGGTAGAGTTGATTTGCCCACAATACCTTCTTTGTGTTGAAACTTTATCGCAGAGAAATCAATGAAAAGCTTTGCATGCAAGTTTCATTTCGACACAAGCGAGGATCGTAGACAGGGATTCAACCAAGTACAAGAACATCCAAAGCAGTGCCAAATCATTTTATGGGGAAGGATTTATATCTCCTCAAGCACCTCTCCATTAACCTGTTGGTCAAATAAACAATTGCTTGGCGCAATTCAAATAATGGTGAGAATTAGTCTACGTAATAACTGTCGTTTGCAGCTTTGAATAAAACTGGCACAATTAATAAAAGTAGTTTTTCTTTTTGGTAACGCATATGAATTTGCTATAGTATAATTGAGATCACTAATGCTATCGCCTTATATTTCATTATTTCAACAAAACCTTCTGAGTTCTAATGTAAACATTGGATTGGTAATCAAAGTAAAAATGAAACAACAACTCTTAAAGACAGCACATAGAGCTATATTACGCAAGTAATGATGCTTCCTGATCTGATATCTTGACAAGAAAAATTTAAATTGCAATTTTACTTAGAAATTTTAAATTGCAATTCCTCAAAATTTAACTGTTTTATTTTAATCTCTTATTTCAAGGCAGTGATATATATATTAACATGAAAAGCTAGTCTAAAACTTCATACGATACAGCAAAAGCGATAAGCTTTGAATAGAAACTCTAGTGATGAGAACAGTCTGAGAAAAGATTCTTTTTTAACTCTTTAAAGGGTCAGTAGACTTTCAAAATTGTGAAATTTGTCCAAAAATTCGATTTTTTTAATTTTATTGAATTGTGAAACTACGGACGAGTAGGAATGTGTTGCAAAAAGAATTTTTAATTTCTGCGATTACTTTCCTAGTTATAGGCATTTGTATTTAATTTAGATATTATGTGGTTACTAATAGCAATAATTTTAAATGCGTTTTTCTCAAAATAAAATTTTTCCTGTCATACGAATATTCCAACTGCTACAGGCGCATTTCCAACTATCGTATTGCTTTGAAATTTAAGTTTTAAATACATAGCTGTATATCAAATAAATCTTATTGAAAAAAATGATGCTTCCTAGCTCAGAATTTCTAAACTTTCTACTTGAAAAGATGATTTATAGGTATTTTGCGTAATGAAAAGGGTGTTTTCATTATTATTTTTTTCTCTTTATATTTTTAATGAATGCTTTAAATAAGCAATAAGTTTCATTGTTAGTTCTGTAAGGTATCCTGTAAACAAAAATTACCGTATTATATGCGAAAGAAATACTCATCGAACATTTCTAATTAGGCCAATTTTTGATATAATTAATAATTCATAATTCATAAATTTTTAATATTTCATCATTAAATTTTAACCACTTTTATATATCTATGGTACTAATCACATATTCAAATTTCAAGCAAATCCATTCAAAACAAAAAAAGTTAGGTTTGAAGGTCCACTGTCCCCTTAAATTAATAAAGGACACTAAAATGGAACCCTGCCAAAGAGCCTCTGAATTACAGATTTATAGAATTGGAGGATTCTACTACAATCATTAATAACATAAGGGTGATAGAAGAAATTACTTTCAATCACGAGAAAGTCACGAGAATCACAAAAACACGCAATCAGATGCCAGATGTTTTTTTCTTGCTCTTGACAAATATGTAAAGATGAAGCAAACGGTGAAGTCCAAATTGCTTGTCTCCCTGAAAAACATTGTCAGCTTAGCTGCTAACAAGTAACATATCTTGAATCATTTCGCCAGCTATTGTCGAGGCTCAAGAAAAAAAAACTTATTTACACTGACGACCCCATCACGCAACTATTACATTTAATTAAAAGCTTTAAATATTCTTCAAGCCCAGTCTGCTTTCAGATGTGTAAGTTAACGTTAAATATAAACTTGTGAAAATTTTTATTCCACAGTACGGTATTCAATAAATTAAATTATATGATGTACATTTCATTATATAACAGACTTTGCGTAACAAGCTTTGGCTCTCTTATAAGGTAGTATTCTAAGAACCACAGTTAGCCTACGAAATAAAAGTTCGGTAGATTCAATAAATCTAATGCTTATCGGCCTTATGTTGGGTTTATCAAGGATTTAGACTGTCGTAAGTCTTGGACAAATTGTATGTAAAGTATGATAAGTGTTTCAAACTACACACAGTGTAGTTACAAATTACACATAGAGTTGGAATACCTTCGCCGGCCGATGGCCGTATGTCTAGGACGCTGGCTTTCGGTACCAGAGTCGGTGGATTCGAGTCCCGCTATTGGCATAGTTGTTTGTAGCCGTTCGGAATCGGCGTTAAACAGTAAGTCCCGGTCTGATTTCTCTCGTGTACCAAAAAAAAAAAAAATGACCGCAGTGCTAGATGCAACCATCGAATACCTTAACCTGTCAGGTGATAGTGTACTTATTGGGTTAAAACGCTGGAATGAACCAGAATACAGAATCTAGGGAGAGGCCCACATCAACGAAAGATAAAACTTGCGATGGCCTAACGCACAGGTTGTCAACCTTTTAATACATACAGCCCACTTTTGTATCTCTGTTGATGGTAAAATTTCCTTAGCAACCACTGGTAACGCAGTAACTTCAATCTATCGCAAGTGCTGATTTATGGAGAGGAGGCTTTGTAAAAATTATGTATTTAAATTTATGTTTTATTTACACTTTATTCATGTTTATTATTGTTGTTGCGAATGTTCCCTGGCCGGAAGTGTTCCAGACCAGATTCATATAGGCTTTGCGGGCTGAGGAATGAGGTTCCGGTTTACAATAGCACCACATGATTCAGGGTTCGCCTTAGCTATGCGCCACGTCAATTTTGACCGAACTTCCAGGGATCGACATCTGGGGAGGACCGTACCATCTCCTACCCTCTCTAATATCATAGAGACTTTCCATTCTAAGGATTTAAGGTGTCCACATCCGTCCTAAACACATCCGTCCTAAAGTTATTGAATGCCGCTTGTTACTATTTGAGCCGAGCACCCTCAGCGCCAAAAGCCGACGCGCTACTACTAGGCAACCTCGGGCCCTTATGTATGTTAATATATAGATAGCTACGGATGGAACTCATTCGTTTCCCCCTCGTCCACGGGTATACTTCTAGAAGTGTCCGGTGAATTATTATCTATATTCAAAGTTTAGAAATCGAATTTAAAGGTAAATTTTAAAAGCATATTTTAAAATTTAAAGTTTTTAGCGGTGTATTCGATTTATTGACGGAAAACAAAATTTGTAACAAAGACAAAAAAACCACCGCCCACCATGAAAGCTTGAATCGCCCACTAGTGGGCGGTAGGTACTAGGTTGACGACCACTGGCCTAACGGATCTGCCCCATCCTGAGTAGCCGAAGCAAAACATAAAATTCAATCACTAGCACACAAATAATGCTGTTGTCCTATATTATCGTTTTTCTCAACAAATATCAGCCATTTGCTCAGGAATCTCTCATTACGTCCTTCTTTTTTCTATTTGGCTGCTAATACATCATGGGCGTCTTTATTTCACATCAAATAAAATCTTGAAATGAATCATAAAGGCATTCGACACGTCAAAACGAGAGATATATCGCTTGCTCGCATTGTTCACAGTCGTTGCACCTGTCTCTTCTAATCAATACCATTCCAGCATGTCTACCAGAATGTGTCTACTTCCTGATTTTTGCTATTCCCGCGATCTTTTTCTTCCAGGATTCATTATATTCGAATACCAGACTGTGGGTTTAATGAAGCTCGTCTAATGGTGGGTAGCACACAGTAGAGGCAATTTACTGATGTTCCGGTGGATAGTTTCTCGAGATTTCTATAGTTACGGGGCCTACATTAGATCTGACGATTACAAGCCACTTTTGCATTAGAAAATGCGATTTTTCATCGATTGTATACATTCGGAAAGGATTTGGAGGTGAATATCGGAAACCTATTTTTTTTTAAAAAGAGTTTATTAAAAATTTAAGTTTAAGCCAACAAATATAAATTGCTACTAACCATGGATCACTTTTCACTCATCATTGTATGTTGAGTAAAATATTAGACTGCTTAATACACACATATTCAACGTTTCAAAAACGTGGTAAGTTTGGGACGAGGGAGGACTCGTTGTTTAGTAGTACATTGTAAAAATATATGAAGGACTCAAACTCCCGAATGGAGAGGGGGGGGGGGAAACGAATTTCCGTTTTTTAATGTCACAAACACGTGGAACAGAAAACAACATGAGTTTAACCAATAAAGTATATACCCTCACTTACGAATCTAATGTTACTTGCGTTCCTTACCTACAATGTCGGTAAAGGGGGGAAAGTGCCCCATACTAATCTTTGTCAAATTTTGTGAACATTGGCACATTACCTGTTTTGGGAAGTTCGGTTAAGTAGATTATCAGTTTATCTTCAATGCCCATGTTATAAACTATGGATATTTTCCTCCAACATTTTGTTAAATTATACATTAACTATTCCCAATAACTTAGCACACGGAATGAAGATCTCCCAGACCCTCTGAAGCACCACCGTTGAGAGGAGTTGTATTCAACTGGAACCATCAAGGTTCCAAAGGGCACCCCAATACGCAAACTCACGGCAAAAAGACTCTCGAAAGACAAGGCCAAAAACTCCCCCCCCCCCCAAAAAAAAAAAAAAAAAAAAAAAAAACTTACTGGCCACTACAACAGTGCGAGTATTTTATGGGCAGAACCATACTGACACAAAGACCCCGAAGTGCCTGAGTAGCTCAAGCTCTTGTTTAGGCACACGAGCCCTTAACGCCCTGCATTAAGAACCAGAGTTCTACCTCATCTTAAGATAGTCAAGCCCTTCTCTAAAGAATACTGTTGAAGTTCGTGCCTTTTTACCAGAAGAATTTACAAGCCGTTTGAACGGTCAACATTCATTAACTGGTTACTACCTGTAACCAAATTATAGCGTCAAATATACATAAACCCTGAACGTCTGGAGAGACATAACTTAAAAGATAACGTTCTCGTTGGTTTGATTAAGGTCGAAAAGAAAATATTGAGGTTTAATTACTATAATTATTATTTTTATTATAAATTAGGAAACATTATATTTGAAAAGAAGTAAAATGATTCTTTTCTTTCTTGAGATAGTCAAGCCCTTCTCTAAAGAATACTGTTGAAGTTTGTGCTTTTTTACCAGAAGAATTTGCAAGCCGTTTCAACGGTCAACATTCATTAACTGGTTACTACTTGTAACCAAATTATAACGTCAAATATACATAAACCCTGAACGTCTGGAGAGACATAACTTAAAAGATAACGTTCTCGTTGGTTTGATTAAGTATGAAAAGAAAATATTGAGGTTTAATTACTATAATTATTATTTTTATTATAAATTAGGAAACATTATATTCGAAAAGAAGTAAAATGATTCTTATCTTTTTACTTGTAAGATTTCCATCATTCTCAATCAATCAATTTCATATCATAGCCAGGAACCAAATGTGTCTTGACTTTGCCACATCAGGATGTTAGCGAAATAAATTGCGTAAAATTACCCCATTAGACAAAGTAAATGCTGTAAAAACCGACATAGATGAAAATCTCCTCAGAGCGTACAAATCTAGAAAAAATACTTCACGGTTAAAATTGGAACACGGGTCGATTACGAAGCAACTGTTTTTTTTTTAAGCCATCCCAGTAAGTAACCCTAATATAGCTGGTATTCTGCATGATATCAATGATCCCATTAGGGAATGGTTTGTGCTACAACATGCTGACTTTGGTTCTTTCAGGCTGGAAATAACTCTCTCGTGGGAGATGGTACCAGGTGTAGTCAGGATGATTATTTAGAATGCGGTTGGGAACTTTAATTAGATCTCTATGGTACAGTTGGAAATTTTTTTTACTATTTTTCTGAGAAGAGTTTCTTAATATTGAGATCTTTTTTAGGCTGTTGAATCCTGAAGTATAAAGACATCATAATAAAGTGACTCAGATTATTTGGGAGTACGTGAACCCTCTTAAGGTGTGTTTAAGGATAATCATAAATGAAAAAAGTCAAGATGTGGCTTATGTATTGTAAAAGTTTTTAAAAGAACCCGGTCATTGTATTAGAATAGAAAATAGGGAACACTCGGGGGGGGGGGGGGGGGTAATCTGGATGTTAGAGTCTTCTTGATGTGTCAGACATGAGCTTAAAAATATCTCAGTTAATCCCATATTTTACAGTTGATAAGGTTTCGTAATGTTCTGGAATTAAGAAATTGAGATTAGATAATGCAAAAAGAGATATAATGATTCCAAAGTTCATTTTTCAAGTTAATTGCAACGCAGCATAAAATAATAATGCACTGACTCAGAGAGAGGGTTATAAAATGTATGAAAAATTAAAACAACGCTAAAAATATTAATCATGCTTAATTAATGTTGTTCTTACATGCATAATAATGTGATTAAAAATAGCCTATGTATGCGTGACGCCATTTTGTTTCGAACATAATCATTCTTTGTCACCCTCATTATTTTATCGTTATAAGTACACACGAAAGTGTAAATTGCATTATTTTAAAACTTCGACCAAATATTTTTTTCAGGAAATTAACAAAAACAAAATGAAATCTGGAAAGAGCATTACGTTCCTAACAACAATTAAATATTGAGAAATGAAATTCATAGTTTATGATTTCTTCCTACATTTTCAGAATATTTAGGGCACATTAAAACAATTTTCCATCGCAGTATTTGTTATTTTGACATAATGTTTCTACAAATTCGTGCTTCACCTGTTTTTTTTTTGGCAAAAAACACATTAAGAGCTGGTCACAGCTGCTGAAGATCACATAACAAACGGATTTCATGTTATTCCCATCACATATAAAGAAAACAAAGAGAAATTTAAAATGATATAAAACAGAATAATGAAAAAGAAAAAAAATAAATAAACCATTTGGAACGCCATCTTAAAGGTAATCAGGCGATTACTTTTATTATATATTCTTTTAATCCTGATTTAACGATTGGGAAAAGAATTGAACGTCTGAAACGACTTATTGCTCGTTTCTCTGAAAATTACAGTCATTTCACCGATTCGTACGAATTCAAGAAAGTTTTCGCCACTTCTGTAAACGAGAAAGATAATTTAAAACTGCGGTTATAAAAGTAAATTACATGGATGAGCTAACAGCAATTTTTTGTGTAATATTATGTAAAGCAAAAGAGATTAATTTTAAAATCTTAATGGAATTTTCCTTTTAAAATAAAATTTTTAAAACATACTATCCATAAATTTTACGCGAAAGCTATAAAAATACTTTTTAAAGAAAAGGAAAGATAATTTGAAAGAGAAAAATAAAAGAATGAAAAACGTTAAAGAGAATTTTTATTTTCATATTTATGAATTTTATTTATTTTTTTTTTTACCAGGCTATCCGTCGAATCACCTACTGTTCAGAGGATACGAAGAACTCGTTAGAAATAATTAACATAAATACTGTAATAGAAAAAAAATCGGAAGGTTATCGTGTAAAATATAATTCCATAATTAGGTATAATTATTCTCGTAATTTTGCGAAGTTTCATGAAATATTATTTTTTATACCCGTTTTAGAAAGTTATATTTACCCTAGGCTCAGAGTGACGTCGAGCCATATTCCCGAGTTTGCTTCGTTTTTCTGAAGAGAAAATTTGGCGTCAATAAATGGTTCTTCTTTCAGTCGACAGATGGCGGCAATGAAATTTGTGATTAACGCGCCAACTTTTGTAAAAACTGGTGATGGATATGCGGCTACGAAATATTTCTAAAAATACCCACTATTATTCGGTACTATTGCGTTTCGGTATTTACAAGAATGATCCTACGTGAAGGAACGTTTTATTCTATATCTTTGTATCCCGAGGAACCGTAATGTTGCGAATATTGTGCTCTTGTTCATAGTTTTTGCGAAACTGAAGTACTGGCATGACAAAGTTTAATCCTTACATAAATGTATTTTTCACTTGTTATACCAAGTTTTTATGATACAGAGTAAAATTAGTAATGCCAACAATCTGATGACAAATAAACTTCAGTTTTATTTAGACCTTTCCAATCAAGTTCTTGAATCCTGCAGTTGATTCACCTACGTTTCTCGATATTCTCTAAGGGATACAACCGTTTAGAGCAGGGGTGTCCAACCCGCCGCATGCGGCCCAAAGCAAGTATTAGTGCGGCCCAGAAAGAGAACTCAAAGCGAAAAAAATACACTGCTGGCCACCCAAATTGCAACACAAAGAAAGACAAGAGATATCACAACAAAATTTATTTTGTAGATAACATGTTGACCAAGTATCAAATGATTAAATTTATAGACTTCTGTGAAGTGCGGTTCCTGCCAAAATCAGTAGCCAGAGTAGCCGCCATTGTTGGAGATCACCGCTGCCACACGCCTCGTCATTGATTCAAAGAGACTTTGGATGAGTTTTTTGGGTACAGCAGACCAAGCAGCTTCCACACGTTGCCAAAGTTGATCTGCTGTGGCAACTGGGGATGAAATCTGGGTCAATCGTAGAGCAACCATGGACCACATGTTTTCTATCGGCGAAAGATCCGGAGAGCGAGGCGGCCAGGGAAGCAATTCAATCTGGCGATTGACGAAGAACCGTTGGACAATGCGTGCCACGTGTGGTCGCGCATTATCCTGTTGAAATATGGCTGTGGGTACGCCCTGAAGGTAAGGAAGGACAACTGGCTCCAACACCTCGGAGATGTAGCGCTGGCTGTTTAAAGTACCGGCAATGCGTACTAGAGGTGTGCGAGAGTGATATCCAATACCGCCCCATACCATAATACCCGGTGCAGGACCAGTGTGGCGGTGCGTAACGCAGCTGTTCAGCATTTTCTTTTCACGGTGTCTCCAGACTCGAATGCGACTATCGTGGTGTTGCAGACAGAAGCGTGACTCGTCAGCAAAGACAATTTCATTCCATTCTGCCGTCCACATCCTTCTGTCATCGCGCCATTGGCGGCGGAGACGTCTGTGGTTCTGCGTCAAGGGTAGACAAAGCAATGGACGTCTTGCGGACAGACCACTCTGCTGTAAACGACGTCGAATGGTACGCGCAGACACTGGATGATGCGTTACAGACTGCATGTGCTGTGCTATGGTTCGTGATGTGACTGAGCGATCCGTCACTGCCATGCGCACAATTTGCCTGTCATCACGTGAAGTGGTGCGCTGAGGTGGATGCGATCGAACACGCTGGTCCGTCGTACCCTCCTGCATCCAACGATCACATATCCGCATTACAGTTGTTGGGTTTCGTCCAACACGACTACCGATTTCCCTGAAAGATAATCCACAATCTCGGTAGGCCACTATCCTTCCTCTGTCGAACTCGGATACTTGATCAAAAGATGATCGCTGTTTTCGACGAGGCATAATTGATCGTTTTTTTGAAAAAACCACAAGAAAAACACAATTGCCGAACTTGAAATCGTCGAAATCTCCAAGCCTTAAATAGCGCTTAGAAGTGGCGCCACAGGCGCGCGTGATGTGCGTCTGCGCTGAAATTCTAATCATTTGCATATCTCACCTCCGCTAATGCATGTTGTAAATTTCATGTTATTTGCATGTTTCCTTCAGGGTGTTGCATTTATAGTGGCCAGCAGTGTATATTAATAGCCCGCCTCGTCGAGGATGGCTGACGGCCATTACAGATCCCGCTTTATTCATTCAACAAATCGACAATACATCATTTAAAATATCTTTAATTCTATTCAAAATTCCTTATGCAATTTCTGTATATTAATTTCATTACAAAAATTAAATGGAGTTTTTCTGCTTTAATATTTTATATTTGTAATGACATTAAAATTAGTATGCACAAGAGTGAAGCACACTAAGTGTCAAATTAGAACCAAAATATCGGATGAACCTCCTGAGAACTCCTAGAGAATTGTGAACCACTTCAATTGACCTAGATATTGATGCATTAGTTTCTCAAATACAATGCTAAATATCACATTAATTTTATGTTTTCTTTAATAAAATTTATAATGAAATAAATATGATACCTATATATTATACTTTTTTTAGTCATCAACTATTTATATTTTTGTGTGGCCCAAAACAATTAGTCTTCTTTCAATGTGGCCCAAGGAAGCTAAAAGGTTGGACACCCCTGGTTTAGAGACAACTCTTTCAAATAACGCCTATGAGTTGGTTATTGTTATGACGCTGGATGGACGATATCCTACTCCTAAATGAAAATTTTTGTGGAAGGAAAAGGAAGACAAAAGAAAAACTTTGTAACTTTGAATTAAAGTCTTTTCTAAGAATATAGTCTTATATATATTTACAGAAACACACTTTCGAGAATGTCCTATCAATTACACTAAACATACGATGTTTTTCTATTCATATTAATATAAACTGTACTGCCAATGAAATACACTTTCAGGCATTCTAAGGAAATATTCCTCACGGAACACTGAAATAATTTTTTCGCTCTCATTAAAAACCTAATACATTCAATGTATTCTCCCAGGCATTTTTAGTTATTTTATCGCTCTCTTTCTATTTTTCGCTTCATAAGTTCTTTTATATAGCCCCGAGGACAGAATAGTTAAGATTAACAAGGAAAGCAAATTTCGGGTTTTCTTTGAATAAAGTAATTGTTTCGCTTCGAATATTTTTAAATGGTCAGACAGTGAGGTTAAGTATTGTCGGGATGCTTCAAGTCTCTTAATACATAACTTATTAAATTTTATAACGATCTGATAAAAGTAAAATTTCAAGAGTTTCTTTTGTTGACGAGAGGGCAGAACCTTTTTCTAGAGGTACACAATAAGTTCAACTATTAGTTTGTCATTGTGTTAGAGATCCATGCCTCGATGAAAAGTAAAATCAATAGAACATTGACTCGAAAGTTTTTTTTTGGCTAATGTCCCTGGGGGATGGCGACATTACACCCCAGTCCGGTGTACATATGAATATAAGGAAATCGAAACAGACAAATCAGACAAACACAGAAGAATTTTATTAACATACGATGACACCAGCGATGGACGATGGTTTGCAGCTCCCCTTTCTAGACGGGGCTCCATTTGCAGGCGGAACCCGCACCTCCGGGTTGATGCCTTAACCACTTAGCCACTGGGCGACGACTCGAAAGTACTTTTTTCATCTAATTTTGACCATTGGGCGCAGACATTTTGTTGATTACCTTCTGCGTAGTATCAGCTTCGCAGTATTCGCTTGCAGGCGGAAGACTGATCGGTTCCCCAGAATACAACCAAGTCATATGCGGGAATCGAACCCGCACCTCCGGCGTGACAGGTTGATGCCTTAACCACTTAGCCACTGGGCGACGACTCGAAAGTACTTTTTTTCATCTAATTTTGACCATTGGGCGCAGACATTTTGTAGATTACCTTCTGCGCAGTATAATGGCCTGTAATGTAGATTTTCCTTCGCATTGGTCAAGTAATTATATGTTAAATTGCAAATGTCACAACACGTATGCACCCACGTGTCAGCAAATTGTAAGAATATAAGTTTAGTATAACGTCCAAACGCTTTTTAATTTGCATGTAGGGTCAAAATAAGAGATCAAAACTATTGCACTGCACACAAAGTAACTGAATTGAAAGGTAGGACTCATTAACAGCCCAAAATCAGAATGCGATTGCACAAAACATTAGAACATGGAATATAAAATTCGCTATTCAATCTCATCTGTGTTTCAGTGGCTTTTGTAAATCGACGAAATGCAGCTGTTTTTTGGTGTTGAATAATAATTTTAAATAAATTTATCTCTCGTTTGCCAAATAATCCATCAATAGCTAAAAGGACGACTTTTCTTCGAAATATCGCTTATAAATAGCTCCCTCATTCCACAAGAAATATTCACTCCAATCTGTGATATGATCTCACTAAGCTATGGGACAATGAGATTAGCCAAACTCCTCGAAAAGTTGTTGCTGTTGTTGTTTACCGATGCAGGGCACTTGTCAATGAAAACATTCGCCCTTTAACCCCTTGAATCGTTGGTGGCACTCAACGGAGACATCGCATAGGTGAACCAACACCAACCCCAATTTTGACCGAGCACCCCCTATGGCGACATCTGGAAGGCTTGCACTTTCTCCCAGCGTCTCTGGCATCATAGAAGGGCAATCCCTGAAAAGTAAAAGTAATATTTCTTCTAGCAGCTAGCCCATTTCTAAGTTATAAAATACACATATTTCTAATTACAAGGTATTAAAAAGTGTCAGTTTTGTTACTGAGTGTACAGATTGCTTGTTAAACACCATTTTACTATATATATATATATATATATATATATATATATCCCCCGTCAAAAATGACGGAATCTTGATCACCGTTTCAAGAGGTTGTGGCATAATGCCACTATGTAAAATTAATTACTCTAAAATTTAAAAACTAAATTATAACCGCTATTAACTTAACTTAATTAATTTCATCTTTAAACAATTAATTGCTAGCTGTATTAATATTAATTTAAAATATAACTATTTTCCAGATACATATTGTATGCTTAAAGCGATTATATTGTTAATATCTACAATAGCTAAATATATTTACATTTTCCAATTATAGAATCGATTCCCTCATTCGAATTTCGCATCGCGATTCGATTTCTCAACTTAACTGCAAAAATAACTACTTCCCACGTGTTCAGTAGCTTACATGTATTCATACGCCGATGTTTCCTAAAGATAATAACAGTGTAATCGCAGTTTAATTAATTTCTCTTTTAATTTAGTCCTTTGATACAGCTAGTGTTTATTATTCTATTATTTATCCCCTTCTACAGACTTTATTTTGTTGTTTAGACTAAAAGGAAATGGGATCTCTTTATCAGAGTAGGCACATTAACTTAGGCTTGTATGAGCAGGCTTTGGGTAGAAAAGCGTTTGCTTCCCCTCCATAAAAGAGAGTACGATTTTTAGCGAGATGAATGCTGTTTGCAATATTGGAGCGTGTCTCCTCGAATTTTTGTCTTCGGACATTTTCCACGATACGGGCTGGCTGGAGGTGTAATGCTGATGATATTATTTTATAAGTATTCGAAAAAACATAATAAACCGGTATTTTTCAAGAAATTTTTGTGTGTGCCAATTTCCTTGTCTTCAGCATGCGTGATCCAGTTTCATTCTTCATATAGAGTGCTAAAAGGAACATAATCTTTATTTTCCAAGTCCCAATGTTACAGTGTCAACTGAGTGCTTCTTGCTAATTACCTACTGCGTTTCGTGCTTGGTATGTGGATCCAGATCTATCTGCAACTTTGATGCAGTTCCAGTAAATAGTGTTCAGCTAATGAACTGGTCTCCACGTGGCAGAAATCGATCCATCATTTACGGTAGCTGAACTGAAAATTTCATCATTGTGGGTTTCAACGTTGCTCCAGTTTTACAGAACTGATTCAGTCTTTCAGTTTCCTATCTCCAGTGCTCAAGTGAGAAACTCCAACAAAGTAACATTTTTCTGGGTTTACTTCATGTCAAGTAAGTTGATAAAAAGTGAAGTCACTCTATTTTCAAATTGTTAACATTGTCAGAAAATACACAACATCTTATTGCAATGTACTCATATAAAATCACTATACCTCTCATTAATAACCCTTGAACTATTTTTGTTTTACTTCATTACCACCCTAGTTTACTTCAGATGTGATTCATCATTTTTATCGGGCATTGCTGAAAACTGTACTTAAACAGCAGTAAACAACAAAGCAAAACTAAACTAAATCAAAACTAAACCAAAACTGTTTCAAAAGTGAATGACTCACCACACAACAGGCATTGCTGAAAACGATCTTAAACAGCAGTAAACAACAATAAGATAAAACAAAAATAAAACGTGAAACACAATTTAATTAACATCAAAAATGTAGTTATTTAAAGGGAATATGAAAAACCATGGAGTAGAATGAATTCGAAATTCAAGTGAATGACTCAATTGAATAAATGATTCTTTTCAATGGGCATTTTAATTTGAAGATATTTCAAAAACTAAACTGTTTTGAGCTGGGGTGCTCCCTTGAAATTTTACATATTTTGAAAGCCCTTTAAAAAATATGAACTTTTGTGGTTTAATTTTTCAAGAAAAATTTCAGAAAATGGCGTCGCAATGTTAAGATGTTCCAGACTTGGTCCGTCCCGGAATGGTTACCTACACTTTTTCTACTCTAGGCTTTAATATAAGTAAAGATATATAAAAGTCAATATATATATATATATATAATGAAAAAGAAAAAAATGAAAGATATAAAAAAGAAAAAAGAGAGGCTGTAAAGTTTAATGTGTTTATTACAAATCTCTATTGAATCTCTACTGATCATTGAATAAAAATTTAATCTGAATCGTATATATGTTTTCGAGATACTTTTTATTTGTTTAAACAAAATGGAAAAAGAGAAAAACTGTAGCAGAGAAAGCCAATAACTGATTCGAACACAATAATCGAAAATCAATATGTCACACAGAAAATATACTTTTACTTGCCAGAAATTTTGCTGGTCCATTTCCTACACTTAAATCGAACATGCGATGTAATACATTTTATTCCATCAAGATTGGACATTGAACTAAATATACGCAACAATTAAAATCAGGGGTTAAAAATTGCTACACGTAATTTTTCTTATTTAAATTATGAGCCATAAAAACACAGTTTAGGTCTGCATTTAGAGTTATTGAAACTTTGGCAATGAAAAATATATATCATTTCACAATTTTACAATTTATTGTTGAAAATATGCATATCTGCAAATTTTTAGGAATTTTTCGAAATTTTCAGAGACATTGAATCAGTTTAATGATTTATCTAGTTTGCATGAAAGTTTAAAAAATTCAATGCTTTGGAAAAGTTTTTTTTTCTAATATTCTCTTATCTAGTTCTAGTCTCTTGTCTGTTCCCTGCGGACTCCAGCTTCCAATCCCCATAGCGGAGCTGTGCTGCCGCCTCGCCACACGCAGTCGTAATCGCAGGCAGACCCTGATTTTTCATTAGACCGGGGTCTAGGGAAAATCCACAAAATTTTTATTTTAAAAGAAAAAAAAGAAAAAAACCCAATTCATTTTTTTAAATTTTACCCTTTTTAATAACAATTCTTTTATATATCCTTTCAAATTTGATTGATTGGTTCATCATAGGTATAGTTCATCATATGTATGTTATAGTTTATATAAGGGATTACTATAACTTTTATAGCCGATATTATTAAATTTCCTATGATTATTATTTTTTTTATCTTACTTGGAGGGGGTAGTGAGCACACGCGTTCCGGATCCCGCCCATTTCTATCTATTAATTTTTTTGCGCATATGAAAAACAAATAATGAAAAATTAGGGAGGAAATTTAATGTTATGTAAAGCCGTAATAGAAAAAGACCCACAAAGTTACAGATTTAAGTTAACTGTCTCATAGCTCAGATTTTGAGATTAGCGGATAATAAATGAAAATAACAAGGCTGCAAACAAACGATTTATGCTTTCGATTAGCCACGGAAATTTTGGTAACGAAATTAACTTTTCTGAGTTCTCAGGAATATTATGACTAATTATCTTTTCAGTAAGTTATTATTAATATTACTCATTGCTATTTTTTTTCATATCCCTTGCACATTTCTCAAATTTGAATGTCAAAAAGAATAATTTTTTTAATGCTTTCTTACGTAAAAGCCATCGTGGAACTGTCTGAATCCCATCTGAAAAGCTCTCAATTATGATAACAGTAAGTTGGCAAGTATGCACCTGCTTTGCAATTCTACACCCACCTTCTAAGTAAACGGATCGCACACTCTTGAAATTAACTGTGACAGACATGCAGTTATCGGATATTAAAACATCAGTCGTGGGCCTATAGTATGTTTTGTTTAATGAAGTCCTCATCCCGACAGACACTAAGTACATGACTTTCTTCACATTTTACTGGCGGCGAGTTTTATCCCCGCCTTTTACTCTGCCTTGAACGAGAGTGAATTGCAAATGGTCGAGCCCCACCGAATGCTTGTGCTCTTGCCGTATGTAAATTAAATACTTTTATTCGCCAACTATGCTTAATTTTTTACTCGAATGGCTTTAATGGATGGAATGTCACATGATGACGTCCCATATATATTTAATAAATAATGAAAATCGGGGGAAAAATCAACCTTTAAAGAAAATTATTAAAGAAAATTAAAAGAATCAGTTAAAAAAACATAAAATTAATATCATTCTCAAATACCTACTGCTACTACTAGATTTCCACCCCTTTTCTGCTGTGTTTACAACTATGGTCGCTTATCTATAAGAGCAGGCTGTTGAGACTTCCATTTTTTTTATTGTTAGTGCAACAAACGGAGAAACAATGCTAGAAATCTTTAATACTTTATTTCATATTTATTCCAAGTTTCGTGGGTCTTAGTTTAATCTTGCTTTGATTTACATAAATTTTACATTGTTTTCTAACATAGATAAAATTTTCATGGAGAAAAATTTTCTTAAGATAAAAAAATACTACATATTTAAATGTTATCATTCGTTAAAATAACTAGATTCATCTTGATGCTGATTTTGAGAATTCTGTACATGAATACAAATAATTGCAATTAAATCTTTGGACAGAAAAACGTACATCAAATGTAGTCTAAAATTGAAATATTGAGATATACTTCCATAAATAACATTCCTTAAAAACTTAAAATGGAACTTTTATGATAAATCAAACTAGCTTTCTGTCATTTTTGAAAAAATACATTCAGTTAAATATTTTAATACTGAGTTTCTGAAAACCTGCGTAATTTAGCATGCATTAATATGCTTTTATATGTAATTTATAATAAAGAAATTTAATAATATGAGGGTCGTTTGATTAGTCTATGCAATTTTCCATGTGATGGCGCCACTGCACTTATATTATGATCTCAAATTTAATAAATCGCTGTAAAAATATTATACGAACGGCCTTCTGTTTAAGTAGATCTCCTTTTACCGGGGCTCGAATCATCTACACCGTGACGTTTAATCATGAAACATTTTCAAATGATTTCACGGCTTAGTTAACAATACCTTGATCACAAATTACAAATTTAACTAGTGCCCCCATTGCTCGAAATAGAGCGAATTTTAATTCATATTCGGAATGACAAGAGACTTTTTAACTTGCTGTGCTTATTGAACTTTGACATTTTTGTTTTTACCCCTAATTTATCAAATTTAACTGATTCCCCGGGGCGCTCAAACTGAAGTACGAAGTGAGCTTCGTAGTGCCGAGAAATTTTTCACCTTTGAACATATAAGGGCCTCCTCCATAGTAGGGTTTTTGACCCGGGTTTTCGGGTTCGGAGAAACCCGGGTTTTTCAAAGATTTCACGAACCCGAAACCCGGGGAATTTTTAATGTAAATCCGGGGAATTAGTTATTTATCTAATACAGTAGAATACCATTTATATTCCTTAATTTGGAACCAAGACCAATCACATGATGAGTTTGGTAGTAAAATTTTTAAAAACAAAATATTTGATCTGGCAACAACCTCAATAAAACGATTATTCAACGTAAATGATAATGGGTCAGAGTCTGAACCAGAAGTAGCAGTTGAGGTGGGAGTTAAAGATGGAATTGAAGATGATGCTACGAGTATTGGTGCTTGTACTAAACAAATGTCCCTATCTGATGAGCCTAGTATGTTTCTGTAGGACAATGATAATAAGGAAAATCATAAAAAATGAAAATCTGGTTCATATATCATAAGAAAAGAAATTGAGTTGTTTCGGGCAACAAAAAGCCGACCTGAAATGCTAGATAAACTTTTCAGGTCTTTAACAACAATTCGACCAACTTCGGTGAAAGCAGAATGAGCATTTTATGTAATAGGTCTCTTTGCTAATAAACTCAGAAGCCGACTCAATGATGATACGTTGAGTGCAATGATGGTTGGAAGGCAGTTTTATAAAAAATGATATATTTGTACCACTTTTATTTATGTTATACATATATGTATATGTTTATTAACATTAAATTTATTTACTGTTATTTTTTATATTTGAAATTCTGAAATAAATTAAATGCTTCTGATAAATTATTTATTATTTTAGTTCTTTGCTATTGACCCCCTGGAACCAACCAAGTAAACCCGGGAAAACCCGAGTTTTAATTGAAAAAACCCGTCAAACCCGAAACCGGGGTTTTAAAAAAGTTGCTCAAAATCGAAAACCCTACTGAATACATGTGGTTTCTTCTACTTGCTCAACAGCTGGAAAAATATTTCAGTTTAGTTTCGATGAAGCAACTTGATGGCAAATCGTGCTGTTGGCAATACTATGATATCACCCTTCTCGTCAGCATGGGGAATGATGTTTTTCACCTTGACTTGCCAAGTCCGTTAATAGAGGATTATTGGGTACTTCCCCATTAAACCGACCTCTCGGCGAATTGCGACTCTTGATGAAGAAGAAAAACTGTTCTCATCTGCTTGCAGAGATCGGGGTTGGATCTCTGGAACAGCTACTTACAAATTTCAGATGCAAATCTCCACACCATGGCGTTACCAACAAAATAACTCTACTTGAGTGTTTGTAAGAATTCGACAGAAATATACATGAAAATGAAATTTAAACATTATTCAAAAGTTTATTAAATTAAATTCCCGGGTTTAAGAATTCTCGCATGAAAGGAATAACGATATTTATTAAACCAAAAGTAGAATGGAGTTTGCCAAATGTATATGATTTGCAAAATCTGTATTTATTATCGTTATCATTATTTTACTTTAACATTGAAATGTAGTTCGCAGAAGTGGAAAATGGGATGTGAAACGCAAGTATTTTTCTTGCATAAATCGGTGAGAGCTCGGTAAAATACTACCGATTATTGCTATTAAAGAGTATAGAAGAAATCCGTCAAAATCGACCGTTATTTTTTTTACTTAATTTATAAAAGAATAAACTCATATCAAGCTTCAAATTTAAACTTTATTTGACTAACCAAAATAATAATAATAATAATAATACAAGCCCATTCAAAGAGTTAAACCGTTATTTTGATACCCCAGCTGAATTTTTACGTTTGGCCGTAAAATATTTGGTATCACAGTCTAAAACCTTATAGAACTAATATACATAAAGTATTTCTTTACTTTACGCCTGATCCTAGAACACCATTCACACACCAAATATGACACTGAACTGAGCGTCTTCTGTATATAAGCACAATGGCAATTAAAAAATGTATACAAATGGTGTGATTTTAACATTTAAAAGATAAATCTTACGAGAAAGAAAAGTAAATACAATAAAAAGGCGAGCTCATGCATGTCATCTAGCGGTAGAGCAAATGTTTACATATATTGCACACACTTTTCCCATAGACATTACTTAGAAATTTTGACGCTCCGCTATGCCTGAACCGTTGCCCCAATATCATTTTTCTCTTCGACTAGTCTATAAATATAAAACAGTTCCGTAACTGACTGACTGACTGGCAGACAGACAACGCACAGACCAAACAGCTGAACCTAAAGGGCTGAAATTTTGCATAGCGATTCTTCTTATAGTGTTGGGTTGCACTGAGAAAGATTTTTGAAAAATTCTTCTTAGATTTTTTTAAAAATTAAATTTTTAAGCTGTTTTTGTAATATTCTTTAAAGTTTGCATTTAAAATAATAATCCGAGGGTTATAACATTTATATCACGAGAAAGATCTTACAAATTCCTTTAAAATGAAATCCGTTTTCGAATCTTTACCTGCATTTTCTGATTTTTGGTGAACTTTTAAAGATTAATTTTTAGAATTTAATTTATTAAATGCTGATCTCGTGGTTTCTTTATTTTAATTTATAAATATATTTTTTTCTTTTTTTTACATCAATTGCATACATTGATCGTTTTATTTATTATAAATATATTTATACATATGTTTGGCATTAATTGCATACATTGACCGTTGAATTTAATTTGAATGTACTCCGTAGCGAAGTACGGGTTTTCAGCTAGTACATCCATACGCCGAGACCTTTGTTTTGATACCTTAACCATATTTTTCCGTTCAACCCTTCTGTCAAAATTGGTCTACAAGTACAGAAGCCTTATAGAACTGTAGAAACTTCTAGAACCTTACAGAACCTTATAAAACCTTATAGAACTGGTCAAGTGCTCAAAATGACGCGGGTTTTAAAATTGTAGATATGCGTGTACCTTAATTGTTAGTATTTTTGGAGTTAAAATGCTGAAAAAAAACTGCAGTGGAATGTCATTTATATCGTCTTCTGACAATCGCATCAATGAATTGAAAAGTTAATAGTTAAATAGTTTTATTTGAAATTAAAACATAGCTTTAATATTAAACATTAATTAAGGAAACAAAAGCCTCGTATTACGTCTTACAATGTTATGAAATTTTTGTATTTAAGTTAAATTAAAATTTAAAATGATATTTAAAAAATTGTTCTCATATATTACAAAAGTAAATTAGTGTTTAATAAAACAATTCATTTTTAAAAACCCACTGCTTTCTGGATTAGATTTTTAATCCGTTTGAAAACAAGAAAGCTGATCTATGATCTATCGGTTCTTAACCATTTTAAAGAAAACAAATTCCTCTTTCCACATTTCGCTATGACATTGATAAATTGCATGTAAATGTAGATTTATAACCTGCATCATTTTTCACTCCATCATCCGCAAAATACGTTAAAGGTCGTGGATCGTTCTAAAATTTTAGAATGTTATGTCTGTAGGGGTATTTTCCGACAGAAAAAGAAATATTCAGGATAAATTTGTATACATTCCGCATTTTACCCGTTATACATGTGTTTTATTTAGATTTTTATCTGACAGGAACAATGTATAGTTCATACTCATTGTCAGAAATCCAAAATAAGGGCATTTAAGGAATTTAAATAGCAATTTAAGGGACTTAAAATGATTGTTAATATATTTTCAATAATATATGTCACATTTTACCTCTTACACATTTGTTTTATGTTGATTTTTATCTGAATTTAACAATGTATCGTTCATATTCATTGTCAGAAATCCAAAATAAGAACATCTAAGAGCTTGAAATACTATTTTGAAGGACCTTAAAATGATTGTTGATATATTTTCAGTAAAATACATTTTTATTAAAGTTTATTAAAATCATTTCATAATATTTATGGACTTCAGAATGAAAAGCCTAGGCTATTTTTCCTAAAAATATGTGATTTGCAAATTCCTATCTTTAAAAACCGCACTTTTAAACTGCTTATACACGATGTAATTTATTTGATTTACCTCAATATCTAGGAGTAAAGATAGACAATAAAATTAATTTCTATAGTCATATAAATATAATTAAGGAGAAATCGATAAAATATATAAGTAAGTTAACAAGAATTGTTAGAAAAACATGTGGTATAAACCCTAAAATAGTGAAAGAAATCTATAACACAGCTACTATATGGGCTATAGGTATGGTACAAGGACCGAGTGGTGCTAAATAGAAAACTAAGACAGGCGCAGCGGCCATTTCTAACTTTTATAACGAAATGCTACAGGACCGTAGCTTCAGATGCGATGAATGAATTAGCTGGTATAAAACCTCTTGATATCAAGGCCAGAATAATTAGTAGAATATATAAGATCTATGACGAAGGAAAAGAACTGAATATTGAAGGAGAAGTGTTCAATAAAGAGAATTGTAAAACAAGAAAGAAAAAGTAGTAATGGATGGTCTAACGAGGTTAGGCTGGACATATGAAATGGAACCTAAAACAAAAGTCCACATTTATACGGATGGTTCAAAGAAAGAGAAAATTGGAGCAGGTATAATAATTTACAAAAAAGAGGAGACAGGGGAGGAAAAAAAGGAAGTTATTAAAGAAAGATTAATGGGAGAAAATTCGGATGTAGCAGAACAGAGGGCTATTCAAATAGCTATATTAAAAATGAAAGAAGAAAGAATAAAAGCATTTGATTTGTATACAGCTTCAAGAAGCACTCTAGAAGCACTAGGAGCGATCACTTTCAGAGGGGAAATAATAGATAACATTAAGAAATTAGTAAAAGAAGAAAAAATGATGATATATTTGCACTGAATTAAGGCACATATAGGAATAGCTGGAAATGAAGAAACCGATAGAGCGGCAAAGGAGGCATCAGAAACGGAGGAAGTTGGTTCAGCTTATAAAAGATCAAAACATGAGATTAAGAAGAAGTTGGAAAAAATTGGACTGAGAGAATGGCAGGCATATTGGGAAAGTAGTGAGAAGGGAAGGAAGGTTTATGAAGTATACCCTAATGTTAATATAGAAAGAATCAGTGCAGATTTTAAAATCAATCAGAGTCTTACAGGACACGGGACATTTGGTGAATACCAGCTTAGGTTCCATCAAAAGGATGATAAGTGTCAATGTGGAGAAATTCAAACAGTGGAACATTGCCTCTATGTTTGTCAACAATTTAGTGAACTGAGAGCCAAATGTCCTAGAGATTTTCAAACTTGGGATAAAAGAAAGATTTATAATGATTATTATGGGAGGAAGTACGTAAGAAGAATGGTGAACATGCTTATGGATCTGACCTTCCCTTTCTCTCATACTGATTTTTAAAAAAAAAAAAAAAGAGAGAGAGAGAAGAGAGAGAAAAAAAGAAGGAAAAGGGAAGGGAAAAAGAAAAAAGGGGAAAAGGAAAAGAAAAAAAAGTTAGTTTAATGTTGTTAATCTTCGTAAGGCAACACCAAAAGAATCATAAATCAAATAATGGCAGGGAAGTAAATTTATAAGCAAGGAATTGAAGTAAGATTTCTGAAACATCAAGATTAATTGAGAAGTATTGAAGTAAAGTACTTACCGGTATAGCTATAGACTAAGTAAAAGTACAAATTGTGTCTTAAAAAGAAAAAGAGAGAAATTGTAAATGTGTATATATGTAAATATAGGTATACTATTAGATAGTAAGTGAGTATAGTTCGTAAATTGTAAGGTGCTTATACAATGAGTAATTACTGAAATGTAAAATTTAAAATATTCGTATATAATGTAGTAATTGAAAGGTAAAAGCAAGGTGATTATGCAGATAGTAACTGTTGAACTGCAAAATGTAGGGTAATGTGGTAATAAATGTAAGAATGCATTAATTAAAAATTAAATGTAAGAAAGTATTAATTTGAAATGTAAAAGCAATGCGATTATACATATAAGTAAAACATAGGTAATAGTATGGGATGTAAAAGGCAAGGTGTTTATACAATGAGTAATTACTGAAATGTAAAATGCAAAGTGTTAATATAAAATGTATTAAATGAAATGTAAAAGCAAAATTGTAAAATGATAAGTAATGTGATAATAAATTGTAAGAATGTAATAATTAAAAAAAGGAAAAAAATAATAAGAAGAAAGTACCAATTAAATGTAAAGAATTTGAAATGTAAAAGTAATGTTATTATATAAATATTAACTGTTGAAGCGTAAAATGTAAAAGTAACGTCAATATATAAGCAGTAACTGCTGAATTGTAAAAAGTAAAGTAATATATAATGTGTACTCAAATAGATGCAAGATAAGTACTTGAGTAATATGAATAATTAGTTGGTAGTAAATATGTAAATAATTATAATGATATGAATTTTACATTAAGAATGTAAGTGATAATACAATGAGTAATAATAGAAATATAAATTTGCAAAGTATTTATATAATAAGCATCAACTGATTTAAATGCAAAATGGTCAACAGATTGTAGTCTTTGAAATGTAATACTAAAGAGCTTATGGTAAATATTGAATTAGATGAATGCATGTATTATAATAATAAGTATGTAAATAAGTAAGAAAGGAAACAAACATGTGAAATAACACAGTTTAATAGAAATATTGAAATGGACAATAAAATAAAAGATACGGGATAAGCTGCCTTATCATAACGTTCGCTGATTGCTCTGGTGGCTTGGGTCGGAGGTTCGGGCCCAGCTACTGAATTAGTCCAAAAAAAATAATAATACTTAAGCATATATAAATAGAATGTTATATATAGCTATTGATTTATAATAACTGGGAATTTAAAAAAAAGAAAAAAAATTAAGATAATACAGTGAAAGTTTTAAATAAAGAAGCGGTAGGAATTTTATCGTGAGTTGCTAAAATTGAATAAGATTATATAAAATAAACATAAAATTGGTATAAGATTAAATAAAATTTGTATAAGATTGAAAGATTATTTTTAGAGAAAAAATAAGGGAAAAATTAGAAATGTATATTTACTAAATGAATAATAGCTAAAGTTTAAATATGCAAATGGTATTGGTACATGGTATATAGGCATACGGATAAGAAAGTTGGTAGAAATGTTTTAAAAACAACTATATATAAGATATAGTATAGAAATTAAGGGGTAAAGAATAAATGAAAAGAATAAGCTAAGATTAGATTTGAATAAATTAATAAATGTATGCGGAGTAATTATAGATTAAGGATATAGATACTAAAGGTATAGAATAAATAAAATAATAATATTGGTAATATTCGTAAATAAAATCCAGCATTGAGAAAGCTAGGAAGTGATTTAATTAAGATTATAAATAGATTATAAACAAATGGCGTAAAATTTAAAAGTTAAAATACTGGAATAACAAAGTTGTACAATATACATGAATGTTAAACAAGGTACATGATATAAATTCAAAATTTAAAATGAAAGTTGCATATAGTATAGACAATTGAGATATAAATTAAAGGAAACAGATTACTTATATTGAAGAAACTTGCTGATTAATGTTTAGTTGAAGTCTAATCCTTGAACAGGGACTCATGTATTTGTATTCCGTGCTTGCTTGAAAATTGAGACTTATGACCTTCATTAGGCAGTCAATGACAGTAAGATAGTGCGGTACTGATATTGAAAGTAAATTAATGTTGATGGACTGAAGCTTAGTTGATTGAGGAAAAGTTAAATACACAAAATTTATAAGAAATAATACAAGAACATTGTAAAGTTTATTTCCCTTCTTAACAAATGTTCTTAAGAAATGTAGATGAAATGATTTGTAATTGAAGTGCATTATATTTCTTGTTGACTAGTGGTAATGTATCTTTGTAAAAGTATTTAGTAATATATCAGTGTAACTAGTGTAAAAAAAAGGAAAAATTTCGTAAGGCATAAATGTAAAGTCATATTGTTGATTACTAACTGTTGTTGACTATTAATTATTGTGTAAAATAACTCTGTGCATTTGCATAATGGTTTAATGTAGGGTGAAACAGCATTGGATGTTGATTTAATTGTATAAGAAATAATATAAATGTATATGTATTAGCGCTGGCTCAGGGGTGGTGTACTCGCCTGCCATGCGGTTGGTCCAGGTTCGAGCCCAGGCAATGTACAGGGTTGTTTTTCAGTCCACATTAAATTAAATAATAATATAAGAATAATTTTTTCTCTCCTGAACTTACCTTGATGGTATTAGCTCAGGATATACCGTATCACTGAAAGGTGGGGAAGGCGAAATTTCTTGAATTTATTTGATTTACCTCGCATTTATACTTAAAATCTGATAGGGTCTATTGTGATCTTAAGCCGCATGATTTTGCATCACAGTAGGCATTATCATAGCTAAATTTACCTTAGCGGACAGAAAATAACAAATAGGCATTCTCATCATAAATGATTAAAATCTTTTTTTATATGACATGGTCATAAACGTCTACTTTCCTGATTTATTCCGGAGTTCTTTCATTTTTCATAGTTCACCAGATTTTAAAAGGGTATCTTTTCATTTACATCCTAGATTGTAGAAAAGCCAGGCATATTAGATTAAGTCGAAAGGAATTATTTAAATGTTGCCATACAAGGGAAATTGTTTTGATAGCATAGAGTCGACCTTCATACTCTACGGGAAAATTTTTACTGAAATGCTTTTCTCTGCATGTGATCAGAAGAATCCATTTTGTATGCATGTAAAAAAAGTGCATTCTTGGGATAAACTTAACCAACGAACTAAATATAACCTTTGATTGTCCGGTGAAATGTTGAAACAATTATTAATGTATCTCAGGCAAATGTTAAAAGAATTTCTTTGCCATTGCATATTAACTACTATTCATTACAAAGTACCGTCCTGTACTTGTGAAATTAAACTCCGAAGAAAAGATTTGTTGGAAAGCCGTCTAAAAAGAGTAGGTTTCTATAGACAAAACTCAAGTCCAATTGAACCACTTGAATGGATAACAAGAGACGAGCTAATACCTCTTGAATTCAGAATTGTGATTAGAAAGAACCGCAATCGAAATCTGTAGATACATACACATGCACAAAATGTACTTAAACAATTCGCTTGTCCAAATAATTGAAAAATCACACATCTCTACTCGTTACTGAGTAGTTATTTTTAATGCACTAAGCAGTACGTTGATAAGTTTAAGCGAAGAAGTACGTAAACTGTTTTAGTACTTAATACGTAAAACAGTAACTTTCTTGTTTTATTTGTAACTAAGTACTTGTTAGACAATAGAGTTTTGTTTGTGTTTTGTCTCCTCTGTTATATTTCGCAAATATTCACCGTTCTGACCCGGTTATGAGACGAAAATGTTTCTATTAGACTGGCCCGTGACACACAAAGCTCGAAAATGGAAGGGAAGGTGGCGTAAGACCTACTAATGAGATTTTAGAATCAAAACACCCAAATCACAAGATTCTGGTTACATTACTAAATACAAAATTATTTATTTTGTATTGACCATGCGTACCCGCTGTAAATCTGAACATTTAAGTCTATCTCGGAATGACAATTTCTTGATTTGCTCTAAGTTCTAAATTTCCTTGCGGGCTATACACTTGAAATTTTCTACAACATTTCTGTCAGACTCTCGTCTCCCATCCCTAAGTGGAATTGATGGACGTGAGTAATAGCGTCTTCAATGTGCCCAAATGAAACATCAACAGGTGTCGAACGATATACACCTTTGGGGAAGTGCGGCAATAGTTGAAAAGGACGCAAGTCATTTAGAAAGATTTGTGAAACGATTAGCGGCACGTTTCTACTTTAGAAAAGTCGGCAGGAAAGGAAATTCGTCATGGATGGTTGGAGAAGGCGCTGAGAAGAATGGATAAAGGCAGGACGCGGGGAACGAAGAGGGGAATGGATTCGGACTGTTGAAGGGTCAACACGCTTACGGGAGACGGGGGAGCTCGTCGGACTTTGAAAGAATGCGCCCAGCTCTCACGAGTAGTTTTAACGTTCGTCGGAACGAAACTTTGTAAATAACGTATTTAACCAAGATTTTAATATGTTAATAAACCTCATGAAATAAGAGTTGACTCTACAATTATAATTCCTTCTACATGACAATGATTTGTCGGATCACGACTATAAAGGTTAACATTGGCGTAGTCGAATTAAAGAACGTGGGAGGACCCCAGCGATACGGAAGGTATCAGAAACAGATGATCTAGAGTACGAGAGTGGTGATAGATCTTCAAGGAGACGCAGTTTCAAGAGAAGTTGGATTCCGAACGAGTCTACTGGGCACGACTTCAGCGACAGATATTTACTCGGCAACTGGTCAAGAAACGGGAGCAGAATCCTTGGCCAGGAGAAATTCAAGGTCGGAGTAAAGTGTGCATCAACGACGTGGTTATATACTGAACTCTCTTGAACTGTGATCAAAGGGCGGCAGCGGAGAAAGATTAGAGTGACAGTTTTTCATCGAGGTGAAAAAGGGGTAAGTGATTCTATCTTTTCTCCCTGTGTATGAGATAGCGGTAGTAATTAGTTGAAGGAATCGAATTATTTTTGATAAGTTTTGAAGTGTTGATTCATGTGTATAATGATGGAAGTAATTTGTTGAGTTATTGAATTTTGGTAAATGGAATAATAATTTAAAAGTGAAAAAGTGTTATTTTGTATAACGGGAAATGTGTACAAGTGTTCGTACTAGTTATTAGTGGAAGTGATTTATAATTGTAGTAGTTAAATGCTCTTAGAATTATCATAATTGTGGAGGTAAATAGTTCAAGATAAGTATAGTTGGTTAAATTTGGTTATAGTTGTAAAAGTGAATTTGTACTTGTTTGCTGCATTTGTGATTAAGTGGTATAAGCTAAAAATGGCATTCATAGGGAAGGGGCGGAAAGCCGATTTAATTTTGTTAGCTACAGAGTTAACAGGGATTTGTCCGTCTTCGGAGAACAGGACATACACTGATCTTAAGGAAATGATATTAGGAAGTGAGAAATATGAGGAAGAGTCCGCTAAGGAACGGTTATTTGCCATAATTAATGAGAGATTAGAACGAGAAAAAAGTGAAGAGAGGGATAGACAAAGGGAAATTGAAAAACAGGAGATAGACAGACAGGAAAGAGAGAAACAAAGAGAAATAATGTTAAAATTGAAAGAATTAGAAGTTGAAGAATTGAGGATGAGGGCAGGTAAAAGACTTTCAAGTTTTAGGGTCAGAGAAAGTATTGGAAGGGTTAATAATAATTTCGAAGGAGTGTTGAAAGAGGAAAAAAGGGTTATTCTTGAACCACTAGTTAACACAGATAAGGTATGTGCCAAAATTGACCGGAAAAAGGAGGATAAAAGATGTTTTGTCTGTAATAGTAAAGACCATTTGAAATATCAGTGCCCCAAAAGAGTTCAAAATCTCAGAAATAGAGGGGATCAGAGGGGAAATACATTTGAGATAGAATTTAACAGAGGCGAAATTATTCAACCTGAGAATAAAATTGAAATCCAACAGGAAAGGGAAGTGAGAGATGTAATTACTCAAGGAAAGGAGGTCCTGGAAGGGGTAGCATGTTATCAAAGGCATTTGAGTAACAGTATAGATCAGATATTAGATGAGGAGTTGATTATTCCTCCTAATATGTTCGAAATTGTAAGGGATACAGAGGAGGAGATGGCTAGTCCCCCGAATAGATTTGAAAGCGCAAGAGACACAGGTGAGGAGATGAACCATAAGGGAGGAGGTAGTGAATTATGGCCTAATGAGAATTTAGATGAGACAGAGGAGGAAATGATTATCCCCCTTAATATGTTTGAGATGGGAAGTCAGACGAAAGATGAGGAGATGTACTATGAGGGAGGAGGTAATGAATTAAGTCCCAATGAGAATGTAGATGAGGGGCGAGAAATTGATAAACTTTTGGATGGGGAATTAAGTCTCAATGAGAATTTAGATGAGGTGCGAGAAATTGATAAAATTTTGGATGGGGAATTAAGTCTCAGTGAGAAGTTAGATGAGGTGAGAGAAATTGATAAAATTTTGGATGTGGAATTAAGTCTCAGTGAGAATTTAGATGAGGTGAGAGAAATGGATAAAATTTTGGATGGGGAATTAAGTCTCAATGAGAATTTGGATGAGGTACGAGAAATTAGAGTTTCAACGAAAAAAAAGAGGAAAGATCAAATTGATATGTTAAGGAATAAAGGGTTAGAGGAAACTAATAATGAGAATGGAAATAATCAAAGGGAAACCCGAAACGAAGAATTAAATGCCCAGGGAAGCTCCAACGATACGGGTAGGAAACAGACACAAACTATGGGAGAAAATACTTCAGTTGAAAATGGTGATTTTGTACCGACACTAGATCACAAATTCACAAATTCAAAATTGAACAACAATCATTCAATTCAGTCAATGAGAGATAGTGAAATAATAAAGCCAAAAACCCGTTCGTATTTATTTAGGGTCCCGTAAAAATCGCAGAGAGAATCACAAATTTAAGTAATTCCCAAAGAATTCAGGGAAACTCATGTAAATGTGTATTTTATAAATGTTCTAAAATTGATTTAAGTTGCTCTCGAAGAATTCATTGAAAATTTAATTAAATGTGTATTTTGGTAATTGCATTGATAACTAATGTTGAATCCTAAGAAAAACGGACTAAATTTGTAAATATAATGGTGTTAAGAATTAAGGTGCATAAGATACGTGATAGTTATTTTTTTTGTTGTTTGTTGTATGAACACTTGGTTTATATTTTTTTTTAAGTGAAGAACTAAGTTAATGTTAAGTATTCCCTAGAGATTTAGGGAAGTTTCATTAAAATATGTAAGTTTAACTGGTTAAGATTAAGCCAGGAAATTCCTAAAGAGTTTGAAAAAAAAAAAAAGGAATCAAAAGTGTAATTATCTTAGAAATTCTTGCTTTAAAGATAAGTGATTGGTAGGCAAATAATTTGTTAGTGTTTAGGTTAAAGTAAAGAAATGAGCAAGAATTATAATATTAATTTTGTGTCAAGGCTAAGTGTGAAGAGTAATTTTTGTTACCTGTAAATGTTGTGGCTATCTCATATGCAGATGAAAACATGGAGTCAATTACTTGTAAAAATGTGTTATTGTTGTGGCTACAAAGCGTCCCCGTCACAAGTTAAAAAGTGCAGTTATTACCCCATGTGTGTGCCTCGTTATCCTCTAATCAACAGGGACTGTTGTTCAAACGTGAAAACGTCTCAAAGGACTTTTTTCACTTCTAAAGGAAGGGGCGTATGTCAGACTCTCGTCTCCCATCCCTAAGTGGAATTGATGGACGTGAGTAATAGCGTCTTCAATGTGCCCAAATGAAACATCAACAGGTGTCGAACGATATACACCTTTGGGGAAGTGCGGCAATAGTTGAAAAGGACGCAAGTCATTTAGAAAGATTTGTGAAACGATTAGCGGCACGTTTCTACTTTAGAAAAGTCGGCAGGAAAGGAAATTCGTCATGGATGGTTGGAGAAGGCGCTGAGAAGAATGGATAAAGGCAGGACGCGGGGAACGAAGAGGGGAATGGATTCGGACTGTTGAAGGGTCAACACGCTTACGGGAGACGGGGGAGCTCGTCGGACTTTGAAAGAATGCGCCCAGCTCTCACGAGTAGTTTTAACGTTCGTCGGAACGAAACTTTGTAAATAACGTATTTAACCAAGATTTTAATATGTTAATAAACCTCATGAAATAAGAGTTGACTCTACAATTATAATTCCTTCTACATGACAATGATTTGTCGGATCACGACTATAAAGGTTAACAATTTCTTTGCTCTATTTTCACTAAACTCTCTTCAGGATACTTAGAGGATACTTAATTTAGCTATATTTATTTTCAAAGCTTTGAAACAATATATCAATGAGCAAAAATAAGTCTTTTAAACGATAAATACTCCATAACTTCCCTAGGCTTAAAATTAAAAACAAAGTTAAATTCAGCATCCGATTCGTCAGATTTTTAAAAAAACAAACCGGTGTTCAATTTTGAATTTAGATTTTTTTGGGGGAAAACATATTATTCATACTGAGAATCAACAGAGGTAACGTCCTTGAAGGCATAAAACTATTTTTTAGGTGCTTCATAACTGTCTTTGTTATGTTAACCTCATTCTAAACTAGTTATCTTTGCTAACTGTTTTTCTATGTAATAAAGTCTTAAGGCACCATTTATTTCATAAAATTGCCCTCTACACTCAGAACGCGAAGGAAAGAAATCGTTGTTAGGAGTACAATTTGTAAATACGATCATTAATATAATTTTTTGAGGGGGTTTGTAGGAATAGCGTTATTATTTACGGAGCTTACTTACCGATTATTTTTGTTATTTCTTTGTTAACCAGTTATCTTTGCTAACTACTTTCCTGTGTTCGAAATAATGTCCGAAGGCACCAGTTATTTTCCAAGAATGCCCTCGTCTCTCAGAACGCGAGAAAAGGAAGTTATAGGTGAGGAATTAGTAAGTGTACAATTTATAACGAGTGTCATTAATATATTTATGTCCTCATAATTTTTGTATGCTCATGTAGAGCAGCAATAAACTCTATTGTGTAAATGAATTGCTACAAAAACTTCTCACAACAGCAAGCACAATGGCCATCAACACAAAGTTAGGTTAAGAAAACAGGTGTATCTTGACTTTTGCACACACAACTAGGGTATATTTACCAAAGCGAAAGAAATGTGTGTCGGCACCAAGTAGGAGTATTATCATTTTAAAACCAGGTTTATAGCTGCATTTTCCTCCATTTTATTATTTTCAAGTCTCGCAGAAGGAAACTCTTTTTAGTAAATGAATTGTTATAGTACTTTCTTACAACTGTCCCCACAAAAATCTATAATAAGTCAGGTTCTGAAAAATGGTACATATGTATATATAAATTCAATTTTGTTCATACGAGAAGTATATATTGACTTAGAAAATAAGCGAGCTCCAAGTAAGAAAATAATTTGTAAGCCAGGTGCCTTAATATATTTCTGACCCCCCACTTCTCTTTGTACGCTCCAGTTCGTTGCTATAATACTTGCTCAGAACTGTACCTTGGCCATGTACACTAAGTTAAATTAAAAAAGTAGTACAAAAGTTCTTAAAAACTTTTATTCTTAAGATGAATGTATATTTACTTTGTAGAAAGAGAAGCGTAGTATCATTTCCAAGTAGAAGTATCATTTGGAAGCCAAGTGCTTTAATAAATGTTTCTTACTAAGATTTTTTTGGTGATACTCTTAAGTTGAATAGAAGATAATATATTTTGTCATTGAATCCCTGTAAAACAGTCTCACAACTGTACATAATCTAACTTAGCGTAAATGGCTAAAGGAAAAAGTGGGTAATTGTTTAGAAATGATAGTCACACAATAAGAATATATTAACTTATTTTAGGAACATAAACAACCTGCCCAAACCTCACTACATCATATTTTCGGTTACATCTTGAGACAGTAGAAAAACATATAATCAATTCAATCTACTCACGTAACAAGCGATCTCATACATGCTTTTTTCTATCAGATTTATGTGGATCGTAGAATACAGAGGCTGGTCACACATTTTTTAGACGATGTATATTGTATTCACAAAACTAAATTACATAAAATTCTTGTGTTTTAAATGTTCTATTTGACATCCCTTATTCTGAACTATCTTTCGACACCGCAATTTCCAGGATAATAATGCCTTTTGAAGTGTCAGAAGAGGTATTCTATCCCATTCCTCCTGAACAGCTTTCCAGAGTCCTGTAAGGGTTTTGGGACGACGTTTGGATAATGCAGATTTTAAAAGTCCGAAAGCACAAAAATCCATAGGTGAAACATCGGGAGATTTAGTAGGGATATCAGTGAAGGGTATGGCCTTGATACCAGTTTTTTGTTCCATTTCTTTTAGGAAATTTACAGTGGATTTTGATGTGTGACTGCTAGCTTTGTCCTGATGGAGTCTCACAGATTGATGGCACTGTGGATAAAGCGATGGTATTTCATTCAGAAAAATTGGCGATAAAATATGTTCCTGATAGTATTTGGACTTAATCTTGACATTTTTTCCACTCTCTTTATTTTTAACTTGCCATTGTAAGAAAATCCTGCAACAATCAGGAATCCCTTAGAAAAACTTTCTTTCGATTCTTTGAACCATGTACTTAAATTTTTTTCTCCCCTTTTATGATAATAAATGGCTCTTTTTTTTTGTTGCAATCATTTAAATACACCCATGATTCATCTATTGTGACAATTATTTTCCATTTTTCTTTGGATAAGTGTTTCTCATATAGAATTCTGCAGCGTGTCCTGCGTTCAGCGATATGATTTGGAAGAAGACGATGCACATTGCGTTTTTTCGCTTTCTTAAGATTTAAATCAACGTTTATCATTTTGTTTACAGTGGACATCGAGCATTTTAATGATTTTGCAACTGTCCTTTGACTAGGGGGATTTTCTTTTAACATTAAACAACGTATCTTTGGAATAGTCGAAGATGTCCGTTTTTTCCTTGGATACTTGTTTGGAATTTTTGTCCCCCTTGAGGCTCTAATTTGACGTTTTTTTCCTTTCTTGTTGACGATATTACCTATCGACGCTTTAGATATCACAAAACCATGACTCTCACATCGTTTTTGGATAACGGAGTATGCATATTTCTCTTCGGAAAGAGCATAAATGTAGCCTTCGAACCACTGCTCTGTTAAAAACGCCATTTTAAATAAAAACAAAACTTTCAAGCCGCAGACGATAATTTTGACTTTTAAAAACATAGTACAATTGCAATTATTTCTTTTGCAGCAAACGATTTTTTATTACCGCTTACCAAAATCGTCTAAAAATGTGCGAACAGCCTCTGTACAAAAGATATAAAATAATTCTTGACATCTTTTAAACTTGAAAATCAACCTAATGTGTCCGATTGGCTGTACACGAACATAAGTAGAATGTAAAGGAGTTTTACAATGGTTAACTATTACTAAATATTTTGTACTATATAACAGTGGTGCACGAATAGTGGGTCGCGATCCACAGTTTGCGGGAAAAAATGGAGGGGAATCGGATAGTTTGATGAAAATTTATATAATTGAATTATTTGATTAAAAAAATATCCTTTGAATTTTCTAAACTTTAAATTTTCTACTTAATAACATATTTATAATTTTTCTATACTAACAATTCTTCACATTTTCTACCTATCTGTAAGAGCATGCATTTTCAAAATTAGTTGCAAACCATACCGCAACCAAGAAGATGATACAAGAACTCTCAAATGTTCAACAAATATTGAACAAACATTTTTCGAGGTCCAAACTCAACCTTTTCCTTAATTTTTCCTATTTTAGTTTGAAATTATAAAAAAATGCAGTTTATAATTTTAAATGTGTTGATATGAAGCTTACAATTTTGAAATCATGCTCTTTTACTTAAATGAAATACAAATAAATATTAATATTTCAATATGAAGTTTTGGTTACATGAGATTTGACAAAAATAATAGTAGAAGGTAAGCGAGACATTTTTTTTATTGTTATTAGGCAAAGTAAATATATACCCACAATTTACAATTCATTGATTTTTAAAATAGTTTGTAAAAATGTGTTTATTTCTTTTTAACGTAGGATTACGTTCCTCAATAACGGCCCTTCGGAGTGAAAAAAAAATTGTCCGGCGTCGCGAGTTATAATTTTGACAGCGCGCCAATGCGCCCCCCCCCCAAAAAAAAAAAGAGGGGGGGATAAGCAACGATAAGTAATTCTACATTAATAACCCGTGGTAGTTTCGTTAGAAGAGACTACCTGAAATATATTTTTGTATTTGTTTTGTTAACATGCTCCTATTTTTTTTTAATTGCTACTATCAAAATTTTTTCATATGGGGTCAGGTGTTTTTTTATTTACAGAAAGTGGTTCGTGGTCAAAAATTGTTCGCGTACCACTGCTATATCTGTGTTTACTGTGCAAAGGGTTTTAAGGCCCCAAAATGGGTTAAATGAGTTATCAAACCAGGCATGTGGGAAAAATCAAGGGCTACTGCAGGGTACAGAAAGCTAAGTCCAATTCCACTCCTAAATATTTTTATTCATCAGGAAAAATTTGGGATATGTGAAACAAAACACAAACATGGTAGTGTTAAAGGGGCTATGTCCCAATCAAGGACTTAACACTCTTTACTCAATAAAAATAAAATTAGAAAAATTTACTTTTAAAAATATTAAAAATTAAACTTAAAAAAACTGACTTTACAAAAGCCGTTTTTTTTCCACACCCGTTTTTCTCAAACTACGATTTTGGACTTGACACTCTTTGCACTGCAAACACAGATATAGAAACCTGTTCATCAAAATTCAGAAAATTTTATTTCTTTTGACAACAGTCTCTCGAATCATATATTTTTAGACAAAATTGAAAAAATTACGCTACTCAGAAAATTCAAAGAGCACAAATCTGCTAATCAAGTAAACCTTTCATAAGTTTTTCAATGTCTTTAAACTTACAAGACATTCTATTCTATTTGCTATTGTTTTCAAAGGCAAGACGGAATATTTTTCAAATTTTAAAAAGGAACAAAAATTTTTAACAAATAACCTATGCATCCCAAGCTTAATAAAGAAACTTTCCAGACGTTTATATCGAAAAATCGAGATTCAAATGCTAAAACTTTCAAACACCATATTCTAACAACCTTTTGCATATAAAATATTTCAAATACCTTCGATCCATCAAATGTGTACTAGTACAAGACAAATAGAAAAGCAGATCAAATAAATCGAATGTTTCTTTGAAGCCAATTTCTCTCTAGTCTTAAAGCTAAAAACAAAACATCGGAATGTATGGCTCTGAGTTTAGATGAAGGCTTGCCAATGGAATATATACTGTCTTTTGAGATGACTGACCTTCAAAGATAGAAACCTCAAAGACGTCCTATATTATTAAGTGATGTGCAAGAAATCCAAACTGCAGTTCGCCATTTTGTTTCTTGGAAAACTTTTTGGAGCGGGACGGTATTCTCTATCTCTATGAGCTGAGGATTAAAACTGCATTTATAAGTTGATATTATAACACATTTTTACTAATTTGATATGATTTGTTAGATAATGTATACAAACCTCAATGTTAGTTCCCCCAAAATATTCCCTAATATTCAACCGATTTTCATAAAGCATGTGATAGTCGTGTAACATCAAAATCTCGACAAAAAACTTTTTAAGTATGGGTGGGCCATATTTGATGGCCCCCTTTATTATGTCATCCATATATAGTGTCAATCTTTTTAGTATCTGTTGAGGGGTGAGCCCTCTCCCTGGACGAGACCTATCCACACCTGGGTACGTTGTTGTTTGTTGTAGGAATGGATTACACGGTTGACGAATCAAGATACGATCTTTAGTCTCAAAATTATTTATTATACATATATTTCAACTGGGACACACCACACATTACTATACACACTTATATATTACAAATTTACATAGATCAATAAAATCACTTGCAAGCCACTTTTCACGTGACGAGCTCTTATACCCCGACCTTTCACCTTCAAAGCTGGAGAGAGAATGTCTCCCGCAACCAGTCTTTTCACTTCCCGGCAAACGGTCCACCCCCCCCCCCCTCGCTCGACCACCCCTAAGCAGGCAGTTCCGCTCAGTTAGTCATCGGGGGAGAAATTGGAGAGGGGAAGAATAGGAGTCCATTGTTCATTAAAAGTTGAATGACTTCGTGTTGTAATTGTGGATTTAAATGTTTAACGTCAAAGTCTGTTTCTTTAAGCTCCTGCTTTCTACGTTGAAGTATTTCTGTCCTATCCATCAATTTTATGTTGTTTATATTTCGTATTTGCTGCCCCGTTATTTCTTTTGAGTCACTGTCTTTCTCTATCTGAAATTCTGTAGTGATTTTTCCGACTCTCATGTCCTTGTTTAATAAAATTGTTTTGTCGGTAGAGTTTTGTACCCATACTTGTATTTTTCTTTTTTCAATTGTACATATCGATTCTTCGACTAATGGTGTCATACTGTGTGTTATGTCATATAAATAGATATTTGTCCCGTCTTCATATTCCTGGTCTAGTTTTAATGTTAACGCCTGTACTTCGTTAGGTTGGAGCGTAATTTTGTTTATTAGTCGGGCAAAATTGTGTCTCTGATCTGCCACGCGTTTGCTATGGTCCCGTTTGTTCGTATTCGCGTCTTTTTCATTTAGGATGGGTATCTCATGAAATTGTAATTTTAGTTTTCTTGCGTTCATATCGACGATTGCTTTGTGGTTGTGCATAAAGTCTATTCCTAATAATATTTGGTATGGGGTATCCATCTCTGCGTTTGTGACATACAGGGTGGTTTTACACAACTTATTCCCGATTTTGAGGTTAATTGCCACACACTTGCAAAATGCAATCCGTTCTTTCGTGAAGGACTGCAATTTCACCTGACGCGATAAATATGTTACTTTTATTTTGTTTTTTACTTTCTCGAACATTTCATGGGATATTAAAGAAATTGCTGACCCGCTGTCCAATAATGCGTATTCGAATGTTTCCGCGATTTGAATTTCGATTATGGGCAGCTGATTTTCTGTGAGAGATATGTTGTTTATCGCCCTATATGTGTATTGCCGTGTATCCCACCTGTCTCCTACATTGTCTCTGTTACGTCTGTATTGCGTTGTGTTTTTTTTACCTTTGATGTGTCTGTAATTTTTATTGTTTACCCCTTGTCGTTCGCGCTTTTTGTAACTATATTTTGGTCGTTCGTTCTGCCAAATTGGTTGATTATGATTATTTTTTATATGGTACCCCTGTCTTTCGTTCCGCCATCTATCATACCTGTGTCTCTGCGTATATCTTTCTGCATGTTGGTAGGAAGTATTGCGGGGTCTCTCCCAAAACCGCTTTTTGTATGTATTAATATATGGGTTTTGCTTCCTGACTTGGCGAGGCCCCTGTTTTAGTTTAAAGTGTTTGAATATCCGTTTTGCCTACCTCTGCTCATTCCTCTACCTCTGTGAAAATTACTCCTCCCTCTAAAGTTGTTATACTCTCTGCCATTGGAGCTATGCCTCTGCGTGGGGTTTTCTCTGTATCCATTTTGGTCTCTGCTATAACCGTTCCCGTTTCTACCTGCCGCTGTTTGGTTCATTGCAAAATTTTGCCGGGGCGTTTGGTAAGCGTTTGTGTAACTCCCATTAGTCGTATTATACCCTACGTCTCTGTTGGCGTTAATTGTTCTGAGCCTAGTCCGACATTCTTCGATGCGATGTCCCATTTTTAAACACCAATTACATTGGGCTAGTTGTAACGTTAAGTGCTTAACGGTTTCTGTTAGTTCGGCTACCTGGTTTCTTAACTCTTTTACGCTCTCTTGCTCCTCATGTATTTTGTTTGCTTGCGGTCGCATGCGTACTGCGTTAACCGCGTTACTTTCTTCGTCGTAAATTACGCTTAATTCTTTCGCTCGTTTGATCGCCTCATTAAAGTCCGCTACGTTTTCTTTTCGTAATTCTGTTTTAATTTCTGATGGTATAATTTCCATAAATTTTGCTAATTTAACATTATTTGCCATTTGTTTAGTTTCTTCTACCGAGAATGCCGAAATTCCTAAATATTCATTGCCCACTTTCTCTATTTCTTGAGCGATTTCGTCATAAGTCTGGGATGGTTTAAACACTAAGTTCTGGAATCTGCATTGCTTTTGCATGCTCGTTGGGTCCGGTTGGAATTTGTCTTTTAGGGTCTCTATTATTGTGCCAAAATCGGTCGCGTTTTGGAGCGTCGCATTACTCTTTAAAAATTCTTTTGCCCTGTCATGCAATCTCGTTTTGGTTATAATCGCTTTTTGTTTCTCTGTCCATCTGGTTTGACTTGCAATCTCTACGAATTGCTGCTGAAAAAATTCTAGTGACTCGTTTTCGGTGCCATTAAAGGTGGGTAACATGGCTATTATACCTGAATCTAACAGATGGGTATCATTCGCTATTGAGCTACTGTCCCTATTGGAGTTTTCGCCCATATCTACCTCCGGGTCTCCCTGCCGGCGACTTGCCTTACTTCCTCGCGGCATAATTAACTGTTCAGGTTAATTCTCAATTTAAAAATCTAGCGCCCCTTACACCCTACACAGTTCACCTTACCTATATATCAGTAATATATAACACTTCACTCAATACTTTTCACTTATAAATCACTTAGAAATACACATATATCTTAAAAATATCAATTTCACTTCTAAATATTGTTTCTAATCATTTAAATTTTAATTAGAGAGTTGTCCCGAAATTTTAACCTATGCACACATAAATATTCCTCTTAAAATTTTCACACTACGAATTTTAACAACATACATAACACACATAATATAATAATAATAACACATATAATATAATAATAATAACCTAATATAATAATAATAACACAATAGATTATACAGCAATAACCATGTCCTCACTAAAATAGTGAAAATTGGACGGCACCACAATGTAATAATACAGGATCATGACCTGCTGCTATTAACTACGGCTGAAATCGTATCTCGTACACTGGTTGTAAGTTCGCCAATAGGGCGGTAATTAATTAATTAAATAGATGGGCCCAACTCTCAAGAATGATACTGAATATACATATATACACTTTATTTATACATATTTACATACATTCGAACTTGTAACACTTAGCAAACGCTGAAACATTAGTAATGCTAGGAATTTACATATATATATATATATATAATCTTATCCAATCACTATCTTTTAAATCTTACGATGTCGCCGGCCCTGGCGGGTTAGAGGCGATTATGTAAAGAGTCGGTATGCTAGTTGCTATAATACAAAATGCTCACCCATTTGTCGCAGCCGTCTGCATCGAATTCACCGATAACGCTGGTCCATAGTAGTATATAAAGTTCACACAGTGTTCACAGAGTTCGTGGGTACAGTTTGTTCACTGTAGCGTCGCGGTGTATCCTCGTCCTATTTATCCAGTTCTCTTGGGACTAAAGAGTTCGGGGTCCTTTTATGTCGAAGGTCACTTATTGAAGACTCCTCGTACGTTACTCAGCACGGGTAGCTTTTCTTACACTATGCGGGTCGGTCAGCATGGGTGGGCGGTCAATGTTGCTCAGCATAGGTACCTTCTCTTCCGATATGCGGTTCGATCAGCACTGATGGGTGGTCATCTGGGTGTCCAACTCATTAAGCGACGGTGCGTATCTCTCTGGTATCGGCTTAAACTTAATGGTAGTGTCGTCTCTTCGCCCTCGGCACTATGTTGACATCTATGGGCAATCGCTACTTCTGCAACTTCTCGTCGCTGATTATTCTATTTTGCGTCCGGAGCTAACGCTGTTCAATCCGTACGTATTATGTACTTGCGTAGGACCGGCGTCTTTCTTCTAATATTATACAGTGGGTCTCTTCTCAGCCCTGTAGCAGCTTATTTTTTGTTGAGTTTCGTAAGTTACGGCTCTCGTCGGCCCGTTGGCAGCTTACTGTCTTATCATCTCTTTTTTTTTTTAATGGCGCTCTCCTACAAATGTCTCATCATCTTGTATATATTCTTCTCCATCCTCGTCTCATTGGTTCTCGCTTCCTCGGTCCCTATTCGCTCGCCCCTCCCTTGTTTATAGAGGGGGCGGATGCGATTAGCTCTCATAGGTTATTCTTGTCTCTTGCCTTTCGCAATTGCCTAAGTTCTGGCGCCGATTATGTCTGGTAAAACTTCCCATCAGACGGCCCCACCTGCTCGACCTCCGACCTCAGATATACGGCCGTTGACAACTTAATTTCTCCGTTTTTTATGGTACCGTAAATCTGGCGTTATAAAAATGTCGGGACTGTAAATTTGCTTGTCCACGCAAGCTGGGTGGCCCCTTAACAATTTAGGTTTCTGTTGTTTTCACATTCCGACTCTTTACATTCTCCCCCTTGGCGAATTAAAAAATCGTAAGGCGATTTTTTTTACATATCATCCTTATCACACTATTGACACTACATACATACATAAAATCAATCATTATTCATGCCTAAAATCATTCATTTTAAATTTATAATACATAAATTTGATGTTCCCATGTTTGTTCTTGTGTGTACTAACTTCTAGTATTGACTGGTCTATGTCCGCGCCTTTTTACAATTTTTTTTTTTTTTTTAATTTTGTTTTTTGTGTGTTTTTTGCGATTTTTTTTTTTGTTATTTTTTTGTGTATTACGCTAGACTTATGACCGTCATTATTGTAGCCTTCTCTTCACTTTTGTGTTTGCATTTTTTTTTTGTTTCTCATTATCATTTGATTAATATTTGTCGTTCAATTATTTAGCTATTTCATTCGCTCCTTTCGTATTTATCTCATGATTCACTGCTTGCCTTTTGAAAAAGCGGATCCACTCTTTATTTGTTTCCTTCCACGCTGCTGCCCGGATAACTAGGTTCTATATTTTTGCTTACTCTATACACAATATTATGCTCACTGTCTACACACTTATATTCATATGCACTTTGTTTCTATTCATTTTTTGTTTTTAATTACACATGTTTCACCTGCTGATATTATATCTTCTTGTAATACTATCTACATGTATTTATGCTTTACACTATTTTATTCCCCTGTATATACTTATTTGTCTACATATTATCTTTGCTGTAATCCGATATATGCTACCAAAAACTTATGATTGCTATTGCCCAATTGACTGGCCAAATCACTGAACAATAATGCAATCTCAGCTTTCGGCCACGATTTGAAGATTTTACGCCTGCAGTCGTAAATCTCGCAAATCGTAACATTTTGTTCGCCCTTAACTCTCTTGCGTTGACCTACCCCACTGATTTGTCTGACCTTCAACTGTAATCCCCTGCTCCGCTTTTTGTGGTTGTCTTCCTGGGGAACAACGGGGAGGGGGGGGGGGACGCGTTCGAAACCTGATTTCTCGGACATACGCGTTATTTTTCTCCCGCACCGGATTTAAATCCCGAATGTATCCACTTTCCGTACATTAAAATTCGTCCCTTTCGTTTATCGCACCTTACTATTTAATGAGTCCTGCTTCGTAAATTATATGGTCTACTATTCGTTGCGCTTTGTTTAACGTGTTCATCGTCTGCTATACTTTGGTTGCTATATTTTAGGTGCGGCTTTCGTTTGTCACTTTTAATAATTGCGTTTTTGTGCATATTAACTAAGCGATTTTGTGGTTCGTTTATATCGCGTAGTAAAAAATTGTTATGGCGTAGAGCTTTTATAATACGAAACGGTCCGGAGAACTTCGGTGTTAACGCAGGGGTTTTTTGAAAAATTTTCACGTATACCTTGTCTCCTATTTCTAACACACGATCTCCGGTTCTTTTATAATTTTTTCTTTGTTGCTGTTCAGCCTGTGTTTGGTTTGCTATCACGTCTTTTTGTATTTTGTCGAAAAATGTTAGGTGATTCTGTAAATATTCCTTGTATGCCCCTTTTGTGTTTAAATTTTGTTGTTCCGTAACTTCTAGTTTATCTGCCGTTAGTCTCACATCGAATGGTGTTTTAATGTCACGCATAAAGAATAAAAATGCGGGTGTGTACTTTGTACTTGGATGTTGACAGTTGTTATAGTACAGATTATACCAATTGAGTGCTTGATCCCAATTAAAACTCTCCCTCGCTATACAGCTGATTGCCGACTTTAATAATTTGTGAATGACTTCTAGTCTGCCGTTCGTACTTGGTTTATAAGGCGAAATAAATTTAACCTCTACGCCTAGATGTGTATGGAAATCTTTATATGCTTCATTTTTAAAACTTGTACCGTTGTCACTCATTATTGATTGTGGTAACCCGTAGCTCGCGTAAAACTTTTTTAATGTTTCGATCACCGTTTCCGCTGTAATGTTTTTTACTGGTGTCGCACTTAAGAATCTCGTGTACATGTCTACAATAGTTATGACGTATTTATTCCCTGTACTTGTACGTACCAACGGTCCGACTGCGTCGATTGCTATTTGTTGTAGTGGGTATGTAATGTTATTGAAAGTCTCTAATGGTGCGGGTGTAATATATTTTTTTTTGTACTGTAAGCATTCCTCGCATGATTTAATATAATTTGCTACATCCTCCGTCATTCCTTTCCAAAAATATTTCTTACTGATGATGTTGATCGTTTTGCTTATCCCGAAGTGCGCTACATGTGCTAACTTAATGACGATGCGTTGTAACTTTGTGGGCACTACTACTTTCGATTCTGCTAAATATGGATTTCCCCTTTTTGTTTTTTCTCTTACCATTACTAGTTGTGTGGACGGATCGAGTACATATTTCTTGTATCTACCTTCGAAACAGTTTTTTCCTTTACTTAGCGACTCTTTAATTCCCTTTACTTTATCATCTTCGTTTTGCCCCTTTAAAATATTTGTGATCGTTAATTCCGTACTTTCTTGGAAGAGATCTCTAGTCAAATCATTTTGCATATTTATATTAAGTACCTGTCGTGACAGATAGTCCGCGGGGTTGAGCTGACCTTCGATGTGTTGGAATTCGAAGTCAAATGTACTCAGTTCCAAAAGCCACCTTGCTGTGATATCGGACTGTTTATCCAATTTAAGATGATATTGTAGAGCCTTAGCGTCTGATAATAATATGAAGTGTGTCCCGTACAAGTATTCCTTGAAATGTCTTATTCCCTCGTATATGGCTAGTAGTTCCGTTTTGACTGCAGGGTACCTAACCTCGGCGTCTTTTAATTTTCGAGAGTAAAATTCTATTGGTATTAAAAATCCCTTTTCATTTTTTTGTGATAAAATCGCGCAAATTGCTTTTCCCGAAGCATCCGTGTTTAAGTAGTATTGTTGGTTTTCGTTGGGTTTGTGTATTTGTGGGCGACTTAAAATTTGCGATTGAATTCGAGTAAATGCCCTTTCCGCCTCGTCGTTCCATGTGAATTTGTTTTTTTTACTTGTGAGTTTTACTAGGGGTTCTGTAATGTTAGCGTAGTCGTGAATTAGATGTCTGAAATAGTTTGCTAACCCCAGAAATGATTTAGTTTGTTTTACTGTTTTTGGTTTTGGAAATCTCTGTATTTTCTCTATGCTTTTATCGGCGGGTTGTATTCCGTGTTTATTTATTTTAAACCCTAAGAATGTGATGTCGGTTTTGAATAATTGTAATTTTGCAGGGTCTAAGGTTAAGTTGTATTCTTTTAGGCGCTGAAATAATAATTGTAATTTGCGTTTTAACTCTGGCTCACTATTTGCTGCTATAATAATATCATCTAAATAAAAATGGATATTTTCTTCGTCGAGTCCCTTCATAACCGTGTTCATCAATTGGCAAAAATATGCTCCCGAATTCTTTAAACCGAACGCTAATCTGGATATCTGATAATTTCCGAATTCGGTGCAAAAAGAGCAGTATTTTCTTAATTCTTCTGGCAGTAATATTTGGAAAAATGCCGATTTTAAATCTACGACTGAGTATAACTTGAATCCTGCTACCTTTTGTGTTATTTCTTTGATACGTGGTATAAATACTGAATATAATTCTGTTATTTGATTTAACAAACGGAAATCAATTGCGAGACGATATTTTGGGGGTTTCTCTGGGTCACTGGATGGTTTTTTTATGAGTAAGACAGGAAATGAATATTCCGACGTCGATGGCTCGATGAGTTGCGCCTCTAACAAATCCTGTATTTCCGCCTTTAATATTTGTACTAAATTACGCGGTGTGGTATACGGCTTACATTGTATCCCAAAATTATGTTTCAATTTTAGTTCTGGGGTCACTGCGTTTGTACATCCTAATGTCTTATAGCTTTTAGAAAATACTTCGTAGTTGTTCATTAAAAGTTGAATGACTTCGTGTTGTAATTGTGGATTTAAATGTTTAACGTCAAAGTCTGTTTCTTTAAGCTCCTGCTTTCTACGTTGAAGTATTTCTGTCCTATCCATCAATTTTATGTTGTTTATATTTCGTATTTGCTGCCCCGTTATTTCTTTTGAGTCACTGTCTTTCTCTATCTGAAATTCTGTAGTGATTTTTCCGACTCTCATGTCCTTGTTTAATAAAATTGTTTTGTCGGTAGAGTTTTGTACCCATACTTGTATTTTTCTTTTTTCAATTGTACATATCGATTCTTCGACTAATGGTGTCATACTGTGTGTTATGTCATATAAATAGATATTTGTCCCGTCTTCATATTCCTGGTCTAGTTTTAATGTTAACGCCTGTACTTCGTTAGGTTGGAGCGTAATTTTGTTTATTAGTCGGGCAAAATTGTGTCTCTGATCTGCCACGCGTTTGCTATGGTCCCGTTTGTTCGTATTCGCGTCTTTTTCATTTAGGATGGGTATCTCATGAAATTGTAATTTTAGTTTTCTTGCGTTCATATCGACGATTGCTTTGTGGTTGTGCATAAAGTCTATTCCTAATAATATTTGGTATGGGGTATCCATCTCTGCGTTTGTGACATACAGGGTGGTTTTACACAACTTATTCCCGATTTTGAGGTTAATTGCCACACACTTGCAAAATGCAATCCGTTCTTTCGTGAAGGACTGCAATTTCACCTGACGCGATAAATATGTTACTTTTATTTTGTTTTTTACTTTCTCGAACATTTCATGGGATATTAAAGAAATTGCTGACCCGCTGTCCAATAATGCGTATTCGAATGTTTCCGCGATTTGAATTTCGATTATGGGCAGCTGATTTTCTGTGAGAGATATGTTGTTTATCGCCCTATATGTGTATTGCCGTGTATCCCACCTGTCTCCTACATTGTCTCTGTTACGTCTGTATTGCGTTGTGTTTTTTTTACCTTTGATGTGTCTGTAATTTTTATTGTTTACCCCTTGTCGTTCGCGCTTTTTGTAACTATATTTTGGTCGTTCGTTCTGCCAAATTGGTTGATTATGATTATTTTTTATATGGTACCCCTGTCTTTCGTTCCGCCATCTATCATACCTGTGTCTCTGCGTATATCTTTCTGCATGTTGGTAGGAAGTATTGCGGGGTCTCTCCCAAAACCGCTTTTTGTATGTATTAATATATGGGTTTTGCTTCCTGACTTGGCGAGGCCCCTGTTTTAGTTTAAAGTGTTTGAATATCCGTTTTGCCTACCTCTGCTCATTCCTCTACCTCTGTGAAAATTACTCCTCCCTCTAAAGTTGTTATACTCTCTGCCATTGGAGCTATGCCTCTGCGTGGGGTTTTCTCTGTATCCATTTTGGTCTCTGCTATAACCGTTCCCGTTTCTACCTGCCGCTGTTTGGTTCATTGCAAAATTTTGCCGGGGCGTTTGGTAAGCGTTTGTGTAACTCCCATTAGTCGTATTATACCCTACGTCTCTGTTGGCGTTAATTGTTCTGAGCCTAGTCCGACATTCTTCGATGCGATGTCCCATTTTTAAACACCAATTACATTGGGCTAGTTGTAACGTTAAGTGCTTAACGGTTTCTGTTAGTTCGGCTACCTGGTTTCTTAACTCTTTTACGCTCTCTTGCTCCTCATGTATTTTGTTTGCTTGCGGTCGCATGCGTACTGCGTTAACCGCGTTACTTTCTTCGTCGTAAATTACGCTTAATTCTTTCGCTCGTTTGATCGCCTCATTAAAGTCCGCTACGTTTTCTTTTCGTAATTCTGTTTTAATTTCTGATGGTATAATTTCCATAAATTTTGCTAATTTAACATTATTTGCCATTTGTTTAGTTTCTTCTACCGAGAATGCCGAAATTCCTAAATATTCATTGCCCACTTTCTCTATTTCTTGAGCGATTTCGTCATAAGTCTGGGATGGTTTAAACACTAAGTTCTGGAATCTGCATTGCTTTTGCATGCTCGTTGGGTCCGGTTGGAATTTGTCTTTTAGGGTCTCTATTATTGTGCCAAAATCGGTCGCGTTTTGGAGCGTCGCATTACTCTTTAAAAATTCTTTTGCCCTGTCATGCAATCTCGTTTTGGTTATAATCGCTTTTTGTTTCTCTGTCCATCTGGTTTGACTTGCAATCTCTACGAATTGCTGCTGAAAAAATTCTAGTGACTCGTTTTCGGTGCCATTAAAGGTGGGTAACATGGCTATTATACCTGAATCTAACAGATGGGTATCATTCGCTATTGAGCTACTGTCCCTATTGGAGTTTTCGCCCATATCTACCTCCGGGTCTCCCTGCCGGCGACTTGCCTTACTTCCTCGCGGCATAATTAACTGTTCAGGTTAATTCTCAATTTAAAAATCTAGCGCCCCTTACACCCTACACAGTTCACCTTACCTATATATCAGTAATATATAACACTTCACTCAATACTTTTCACTTATAAATCACTTAGAAATACACATATATCTTAAAAATATCAATTTCACTTCTAAATATTGTTTCTAATCATTTAAATTTTAATTAGAGAGTTGTCCCGAAATTTTAACCTATGCACACATAAATATTCCTCTTAAAATTTTCACACTACGAATTTTAACAACATACATAACACACATAATATAATAATAATAACACATATAATATAATAATAATAACCTAATATAATAATAATAACACAATAGATTATACAGCAATAACCATGTCCTCACTAAAATAGTGAAAATTGGACGGCACCACAATGTAATAATACAGGATCATGACCTGCTGCTATTAACTACGGCTGAAATCGTATCTCGTACACTGGTTGTAAGTTCGCCAATAGGGCGGTAATTAATTAATTAAATAGATGGGCCCAACTCTCAAGAATGATACTGAATATACATATATACACTTTATTTATACATATTTACATACATTCGAACTTGTAACACTTAGCAAACGCTGAAACATTAGTAATGCTAGGAATTTACATATATATATATATATATAATCTTATCCAATCACTATCTTTTAAATCTTACGATGTCGCCGGCCCTGGCGGGTTAGAGGCGATTATGTAAAGAGTCGGTATGCTAGTTGCTATAATACAAAATGCTCACCCATTTGTCGCAGCCGTCTGCATCGAATTCACCGATAACGCTGGTCCATAGTAGTATATAAAGTTCACACAGTGTTCACAGAGTTCGTGGGTACAGTTTGTTCACTGTAGCGTCGCGGTGTATCCTCGTCCTATTTATCCAGTTCTCTTGGGACTAAAGAGTTCGGGGTCCTTTTATGTCGAAGGTCACTTATTGAAGACTCCTCGTACGTTACTCAGCACGGGTAGCTTTTCTTACACTATGCGGGTCGGTCAGCATGGGTGGGCGGTCAATGTTGCTCAGCATAGGTACCTTCTCTTCCGATATGCGGTTCGATCAGCACTGATGGGTGGTCATCTGGGTGTCCAACTCATTAAGCGACGGTGCGTATCTCTCTGGTATCGGCTTAAACTTAATGGTAGTGTCGTCTCTTCGCCCTCGGCACTATGTTGACATCTATGGGCAATCGCTACTTCTGCAACTTCTCGTCGCTGATTATTCTATTTTGCGTCCGGAGCTAACGCTGTTCAATCCGTACGTATTATGTACTTGCGTAGGACCGGCGTCTTTCTTCTAATATTATACAGTGGGTCTCTTCTCAGCCCTGTAGCAGCTTATTTTTTGTTGAGTTTCGTAAGTTACGGCTCTCGTCGGCCCGTTGGCAGCTTACTGTCTTATCATCTCTTTTTTTTTTAATGGCGCTCTCCTACAAATGTCTCATCATCTTGTATATATTCTTCTCCATCCTCGTCTCATTGGTTCTCGCTTCCTCGGTCCCTATTCGCTCGCCCCTCCCTTGTTTATAGAGGGGGCGGATGCGATTAGCTCTCATAGGTTATTCTTGTCTCTTGCCTTTCGCAATTGCCTAAGTTCTGGCGCCGATTATGTCTGGTAAAACTTCCCATCAGACGGCCCCACCTGCTCGACCTCCGACCTCAGATATACGGCCGTTGACAACTTAATTTCTCCGTTTTTTATGGTACCGTAAATCTGGCGTTATAAAAATGTCGGGACTGTAAATTTGCTTGTCCACGCAAGCTGGGTGGCCCCTTAACAATTTAGGTTTCTGTTGTTTTCACATTCCGACTCTTTACACCTACACACACTATTTATTTAACTGTATAGAAAATAAATGTTTTTCTTCCCTCAAGGAAAATACACTGTGGTTGGTTCTTGGAATAGATACTATTTTAATAGTGTCTAAATCAGGATTATATTCGCTATTTGCTATACTGGTAAAAGATACAGTGCTACCTCGACTTACGAGTTTAATGCGTTCCATGACTTAGCTCGTAACTCGAAATACTCGTATCTCGAATCAATTTTCCCCATTGAAATGAATGGAAATGCCATTAATTGGTTCCGGGCTCCCCCAAAACACCGCATTTTTTGTTACATGTTTTAAATAAGAAAAACGTGCTTATAAACGACGAACATTGTATAAAAACGCAATACAATAGAATGTGCTGCAATAATTTGTTTTATTAAGTGTAATGTACAACATTTACCTTGGAGATCAGACTTGAAGATGCTGATGGAAGTGGAGGAGAAAGGTTGAACTGAAAAATTAAATCTTATTCGTTGATTTTTTATCCTTTTGCCCCGTTTTCCTGACTTTCGTTTTTATTACCAGCTACTCTCTTAAAGTGAACGAGTGAGTCACGGAAGCTGTGCGATTTTTGTATCGTTGACTGTGGCATCGTTGACTGTGGGGTAATGTCCAGATTCTTCTTTCTGAGAATCCGAAGAACGTTTTCTCAGAATCCAATCTCTCGGTTTAAGACTGGATAGTATTATACAATTGAGAATAATATTACACAATTGTATAATAATTGTAGATAAAGGTTGTAAATATTATATGCATCTTGTGTTCTCATTTGATGAGTACTTAACATGGCATTCGCTGCTCAAACTAGCGGTGGGATATCTGAAGTTTGCTCGTAATCCGAATTTTAGCTCGTAACTCGAAGCAAAAAATCTACCGAGAGAATGCTCGTATCTCGAAAAACTCGTAAGTCGAGGTACCACTGTAGTTGCTTTCTAAACTGAAAAAAAATCTACGTATAAAGTTGAAACACTATACGTAAAATTAAACAACCCTGTTTTCTTATAGAGTCATATAAACCCTGTGTTAGTATTTAAGAGAAAAAAATAGCGTAAAATGATTGTTGTACTGTACGAATTGTACCGAGCGGTTGAACCTTGAAGAAGAATAGTAAAATTGGCTGCTTGAAACACACGTGAAATTTTAAATCTTTAGGACGGCATTTCTTAAAGGACTTGCTCTCTGTTATTAAATGATCATATCTTGCCAATTAAATTATACAGTTTTTATGCAACTCAATTCTCGTGTTGCTTGAGATGTCCTGAATACAGTTACAGATTAAAATAATTACAAGATAAAATGAACTTTTTATATACCATGTTTTTAACTTTTCTGTTGAATCATATAAACTTGACAATTCTATGTATTAATAAATACTTTATCATTTTTATGATGAATTATTCCATCAAATTGAAAGAAAATGAAGTTAATTAGAAGTTAACTTGTGTTTATCTTTTCGTTCTCTTCCGGGCCAATAGATGGCTGCACCAGTCTACAAAACAAAATTAGCTGAAAATGAACTTAATTCTACATAAAGATGGCTAAAAGTATTAAAATAATGCATTGTCATCGTGTTCTGAGCCATTCTAAAAATTCAAAATGTCTAGCCAGTCGGGAAGTTAGTTAAAAATCGATTGCAAGATTTGTACGGGAGAAACACACAAACAAACAAGAAAGCGAGTTAATAAAAACATGGTAAAAAAAACCTTAAACTCATGCTGCGAGAAATTTAAAAATCACTTTACATGATTTTAAGAGCGTTTTCCCGACAAAATATCTAATTTGTAGTAAAGTAGGAACATTTAATCCAGGATGTCACATCTTACTTCAATACTCGGGTAATATCTGCAATTAAAAAAAAACCTTTTGCATTTCACTTTAATGACTATTATGGGTGTCTTAAAAATCCTTGACACATTTTTAAATATTATACAAAAAAAGTACACAAAGTAGGAAGCAGAAACTCACATATGAGTTACCTTATATATTAAAGTTTTCTTTTTTTTTGTACAGTCAAAGAATTTCAATATGTATAACTTTAGTGGTACGGAGAGCATTGGAGCTGATTGGTAATCAATCTCAGCCTATGGGCGTTCCAACACATTCCGTAACACATGAAATTGCAGCAGTTATGCGTCTTTTGAGTTCTTCCAGATTAGTCCGATTTAGAAAATTCTTGATTACAGGCACAACTCGGGATGGGGGGGGGGGGGCCCTCTAACACCGATGTAGGAGTAAAATTTCCAAAATTGACACGCAAAAAAAAATAATCATGAATTATTGTGAAAGTACCATTTTACCAAGAATTTGCTATTTGAAGCGTAGAAGCCTAGAACATTATGAAATAACAAAAAGCAATACAACATATTAACTTCATCTTTAAAACACCAATACAACGCAACCAGAAAAACTTATTAATCCCTTATATACACTATAACATACATATGATGAACTATACATATAACTATACATATGATGAACCAATCAATCAAATTTGAAAGGATATATAAACAAAATTACAATTAAAAAAGGTAACATAAAAAATTTTGAATTGGGAATTTTTCTTAATAAAAAAAATGGGGGGGGGGGGGGGGGGCAACATTCGGGGCCCCTAGGCCCGGGCCAAATGGAAAACAAAATTAACAGATATCAGGGCCTGAGTTCTTCAACACTTCAACCGACTATTAAGGACACTTCGTCTTCAGAAACTTTTTATACGTGGCTAAGATGTTACGACTTGGAGGATCTTTTCTAAATTTCATTACACTTGCGTAGCAGATTCCATTTTGAAATACCACCCAATACATATTGCTCTCTCTGATGCAGTAGCCATTTTAAATCTTTCGCTCTCAGGGAACAACTAGCGCCACCTCTTCAACTTTTTTGACACAGAAGAAAACTTTAATATATAAAGTAACACGTCTGTAAATCTCCAGTTCTTACCTTATATACTTTTTTATATATAAATTTTTAAAATGTGTTAAGGTTTTTTGGGACACTATGTATTTTTAACAAAAATATTAAAATTTTGATTAAAAAAATAAAACTTTCTTAGACTAACAAACCAATATGCGAGTAAAAGTCAATTGTTATGCAAAAGTGAGTTATTCACGTTCATAAAATATGATTTCTATCACCGAGTCCTTTGTAAAAATCCTTTATGAGTAACATTCAGTTCTTGAATTCAAAGACATATTTCTCACAAAACTTCTTTCTATAAGGAAAGAAAATATTTATACGTAAAAACGCACGTAAACAATTGCAGGTGCAAGAACCAAGCAAATAAAATATTACGTCACATTGGTATAAATGTGTATAAACGTCACACTGGTAGGCTGAATTCCAAACATCGCATTGACATTCTCTAGAAAATGATCCACAATCATGTTTGAAAAGTTCGCCTCACAGAAATAATCCGCATTCAAGAATTACAAGGTAGATAAATATTCATATTTCTTCAATAAAAGCTAGTAAAGTGCAGATTACAAAAAATGCATTTGAAAAATGGCTTTTCTTTAACAGATTAGGCAATTTTCATCCAAAGATAATTTATTTTGCCAATTTACGCCTCCCTGCGTAAAACAATATAAATATAGTTAATTTAAAAATATTGTTAATGTCTCATGGCAAGTACTTTCGCATTAAAAAACAAGATTAACAGATATATGTAAAAATACAAGGTAAGTTAAACTAGAGTTAAGACTGCTGTGTACTAATCCTCTTGGATTCGCTCACCTCAATGTTAACCTATGGAGAAAATGTGTCTACTATTTACAGTTACTAAAGGCTGATAATCTGACACAAATTGTATTTTCAGATAGCCTAAAATTTTCTGTACCTTGCAACAGGATTCACTTTATAAATTTCGTCCACCGAAGGAATTTATGAACGTTTAAAACACACTATATCAGAAATTTCCCCCGAAAAATTAAAATTTTAAAATATTATTTGCATTGTTTTAACGAAAATATCCTTAGGTGTATGATTTCTTTCTTTATTACGGAATACAATTTTTTAAAAAATCTTTGAATCCAAGTCGACAATCCTTGGACAAATTTACTTCATAGGTTAACATTGAGGTGGCGAATCCAATAGGGTTAGTACACACCAGACTTAAGGCTGCTATGTACTAACCCCATTGGATTCGCTCACCTCAGTGTTAACCTATGGAGAAAATTTGTACAAGGATTGCCGACTTGGATTCAAAGATTTTTTTTTTAATTGTACTTCCTCATAGAGAAAGAAATTTTACATGTGTGTACATTTTTCGTTTTTTTTAAATGCAATTAATATTTTTAAATTTAAATTATTCGGGGAAAAATATGGTATAGTGTGTTTTAAACGCTTATAAATTCCTTCGGTGGACGAAATTCATAAAATGAATCCTGCAGCACTTTGCAGAAAAGTTCAGGCTATCTTTCAATACCAATTTTATTGGATTATCAGCATTTATGTACCTGTAAATAGTTGACATAAATATATTTTAAATAAAAAATTTGGGAGCAACACTTAACCCCCCTCCTTATACAGAGAGAGCCATTACAATCCCTCAAAATGTCATTCCTAAGGGGGGTGGAATTCTCGAACTGTCAACTGGACTCCTCCCACCACAAGAGTCTGCAAGAAGAGAAAAAGGGAAATACGATTTTTTTCCTTAGTACATAGCAGCCTTAAAGAAATCAGACTCAAAATGGCAAAGATAGGCGAAGTTCTACTTTTAGAAAGCCTCGAGATCTATACAAGAAACCTTAAATGAGATAAAATCTTATTTGTTGCAGCAGACGTATTTCTTTGGTACAAGAAATGCTAAATAATGTTATTTTAAAAAAATACTTTGCATAAATTTTTTTGCTTTGAATTCTGTGCATATTCAAACATCTAAGAAAAACAATGTAAAAAAAAAATAATGTCTAAAATGTATAGGTGTTTGTTTCTGTCCTGTGTTTTATGTGGTATGAAAAATTCATACTCGTTCGGTATTCTACGATGCTACAGAGATAAAAGCAGCGCTTAAATTTGAAAGATATACAAGTTTTGGGTCCTTGGGCTCATGTAAAGAATAAATATATTTGGAAAGAATCGATATTTGAACTTATGACCAAAATATTATTTTATCGATTTAATGCATATAAAATATTTGGCATGATATAATGCATGCATGAGTAAATGCATGTCAGCTCATTTAATTCGAATAAAACTGGAAGAATCTAAACTACTATACTAGTAAATATTATAAATCTTTTCGATTTGTGACCTTGTTGTGAATTTCAAACAGTTAGTTATACTTATATGAGGCCTGTTCAGCAAAAGATCGAACTTTTTAAATAGTACGTCAACCGGCATAAAGAGGCTGCTAGAGCTACTAAGCGCATTTAGTGACAGGTTTTGACAAGAAGCTACCAACTGCCCTGTTCCACTATAAACATAATAGTCCGGTGGCTTAGAGCTGTATTTTAAGATTACCGTTACCTTGCGGATAAAAGCCCCAAATTTGTATGAAAGTACCTTAGAGTATACTAATAAAAGTTAGCCTAGGAGCCCTCTGGAATTTTTAAAATTTTTCTGTACACATTAAAATCCAAAATGGCCGACTGCGACCAAATATCACATGTGAATCTTTCTTTTTGAGTCACCACTACTGCAAAAACCCATAAATATAGGATTTGTGATGTTGTGTTGCAGAAGTTTACCATCGTAACACGTCGATTAAACAGGGCATGGATGTCATTAGACAAGCTATTCAATTCCTTAATCCAGGACAAGTACCAGCCATTACATTTTATCAACCTCTGTTTGTCCTGGATAAGTTTGTACAGTGGACATGTCTGAACTCTCATTGTGAGCGACTTCAAGTGGTTATTCTAGGTGGACTACACATTGAAATGGCCCTCTGGATTACGTTGGGAGATGTCTTTGAAGGATCTGGCTGGACTACTGCCCTTGTAGATGCAGAAGTGGTATCCTTTGGCAAGGCTGAATATTACCTAAATGCAGCACACTTAACGTGAACTGTGCATGCTCATCAAATCACTCTAATGGCCCTGCACAATCTCCAGCTTGAAGCTTTCCTACTCTCTGAGTGCCCCAAAGATGAAGAGTCTTAAACAGACTGGAGAAACTGTATGCGGGAAAGGAGTGCAACTTTCATGTATTGAGACTTGATCATGGAGTATGAAACCCTTATACTAATTTTCCTCAGAGCTCACAGGGAAAAGAACTTTAGTCTTTATATTGCTGTCGTAGACGAACTTACACCACTATTCTTTGACTTGGATCATGTAAACTACTCAAGTTGGATGCCTGTCCACATCTGGGATATGAAGTCATTGCCTGACTCTATCAAGGATCAGAGCTGTTCTAACTGGATCATTTAAAAAACATTCAACACATTTTCGACAATACCATTCGATCAGGCTCACGAACAAGAGAACAAGATTGAGAAAGGTTTGGATGGTGTTGTTGGGATCACAGTAAACACTGTTGTTTTCCGACGATGGATGCTCTCAGGGCCTGAGATTGCCAGAATGATCAGTTTGATGAAGAATTCATTCTGGATAATGATGACACAGACAATCCCAAGAATTTCCAACATAATGAGCAGGGACTTTCATCACAAAAGAACTTTTGGCAACAAGTTTTTAGTCTATGTAAAACCATCAATGAAATGGGCAAACCCTTCTTGGATGATTTCCCTAATCTAGTAAGTCTTCACTGTCGCAAGTGAGTCGGTGGTTGTAACCTTACGCACCTTGGCGGACATAGGCAAACGGCAGTATCAGGAATTTGTCAAGAATGTGCTTGATGAGCGCATCCTCTCTATACATGACACAATCAAGAAGAACTCTCTTGCACTCTTCAAGAGACCAAAGTATAAAACAACATGTCATCAAGGGAAGAACCTGAAAGTGCTTTAGAACAATGTGGAACTATTTAGCCAACTATATATATATATATAACATTAAAAACCCCATACCATTTTAAAATCTAACATTATTCTAAATTCCCTTGGACGTACGAGCTAAATTTCGCTTTTGATTCTAAGTTCTAATAACCTCGAGAGAAAATATTAAATGGCTTCCTTTTTCAAACCAGCGAGGCGTCCCCCAACATTTCATATAGGCTCTGCGCAGATTACATAAAACCACATGTGACTTATCGACAACAGCAAATCCCTAATCACTATCATGATCACATGACAAAGTTTATATAAGCCACCTGAACAACAAACCTGTGCGCTTTTTGGATATTGCCTTGGGCAGACGTACTGAAACGAGATAAGAAATAACTCTTAAAAAAGTTTTGTGATGCCGTAACTTGCAGAGTTATTTATTCTTCAAGCCACGATTACTCTTCATCCCTTGTGATGTGCTGGACGCCCATTCTCTCCTTGGGTTGTCCAGTATGTTACAATGAGGCGGTAGGATGTACAGACTTGTAACAGAGATCCAAGTTTTGCTGCGCGGGAAAATCTCACAGTCGAGTTCCAGCCCATAAGTTTTACGGTTGCTGTTTGCGGTCTTCGGTCAGGAGAAAAATTATTTCACGCTGTGGGCTTTATGTGTCAAGGTCGATATCTCCTCTTTCCCCTTCATTCCGTCGTAGTACGTGTTGTGCGCTACCAGATGTTTTGGTTCGGGTTCTGTGTGCTAAGCAATGGAGAGAGACATGTTTGTTTTTCTGAGCCGGAGTTCAGCGTGATTTTCAAGCGGAATAATGTGCGCGTTTTTGAAAAAATGCCTTGAAGGCTTCATCAAAAAACTGATAATAATAATAATAATTGTGTACGCGTGTGTCTTAATGAAGTATTACAGATTGTGCCATCGAAGATTGTGCGCGTTTTTTTTTCACAAGTTGTGTAGCTGCTTTTGCTTCTGACTTCAACTTCGAGTGAATCTTCTTAGTGATTGTGTTCCCCATTGCTCCGTGTGATCACCATTTAAATTCTTCGCGAGTGTCATCATGAAAAAGTGCATACGAGTGAAGGTTTTATTTTTTTTTATATAATTGTGTGCCTTGTATTGATTGACGAAGATTGTGACCAGATTGTGCCCACCTCATCAATTTAGACAAAATTACTCTTCCCAGCCTCAATTTAGACCTAATAATAATCAACAAACTCAGTCTACACCTAATTATAGTCAGCAGCAACAATTCAGACAATGGCAACCCAGAGATCACAAGTTGAATAGAAATTTTGCACCCAATCCCAATAACCAAATTAATCACCACCAACAATATGCAGACTTACCATCTAGACCCTGTCGAAAATGTTCTAACTTTGGCATAAGTAATGCTTACCATTGGGAACAAACTTGCTCTATTAATGAGAGATTTGATAAGATGTCGGTGTCAGACAATAAACATCATTATGAGGAACCTGAATTTGAAAGAGATCAGGCGCCAGAATGACAATTACTGTCATTGAGGGGAACATTATCAGAAATAATAGGGTTGACAAAACAAAAAGACTATATGAAAATGAGAAACAGAATTTTTTAAATTGTGTGATTGACACTGCTTCGACTATTAGTCTGATGTCACAAAAACTGGTCAAGCAATGTCAACTGAAATGTTATTCAAGTTCTCCAATTAAGGTCAGGCAAGCTGAGGGTGAAATCTTAATTACAACTAAATGTGTATTAACTTTGAGAATAGGGAAAATAATTAGTAACATTTCTGCATATGTTTTGGACAATGACTTGCCTTATCTTATTCTGGGACTTCCTGAGTGTAAAGAGTTTAAATTAGTAATTGATTGTAACCAATTGTGTGTGTATCAAAATAGAATTTCTTTGAAGATGGTTAATATTTGTGAGATAAGTGAAATTTCATTACACCTACAAAATAAATGTGATAATAAGCATGTGTATAATAATAGTAATGTTCATGAAATTGAAGTTTCTGATATGTTTAACCCTTATGAAGAAAACTCGCAGAAAGAAAATGATATTTTCTGTATTGATTATGATGTAAATGACAATTTTAATGAAAACTCTGGTGAAATAAAAGCAGAAAGTACTCCAAATTATGAAAATGTTGACATTAATGATCAAATCAAAAATTTAGATGTTGATAGGGAATTAAAGAATTTATTGCACAAAAATAATAGAATGTTTTCAACTAACAAATATGACATAGGCAAAATAAGGATGGAACCCCAAAGAATAATCCTAAATTCTGATTTACCAGTGAGTCTAAGAGCATACAGGACTTCGCCAGTTCAGGAAAAAGAGATCAGGACCCAAATTAAAAATTTGTTAGAAGCAGAAATCATAAAAGAATCACATAGTTCATACTCAAGTCCTGTGACTTTGGCAAGAAAGCGAAATGAGGGAAAAACTAGACTTTGTATTGATTTCAGAATACTAAATTTAATTACTAAGACAGATGCAGAACCTTTACCCAGAATTGATGATATTCTAGATAAATTAAGCAGAGCTAATTACTTTTCAACTTTAGACCTTACCTCGGGGTTTTGGCATGTACCCGTCCACCCAAAAGATACTGAGAAATTGGCATTTGCCACTACTTTTGGCTTATACGAGTGGCTAAGACTCCCATTTGGCTTAAAGAACGCCCCTGCAATATTCAATAGGACTATCAGGAGAATTTTAGATAAATATAAAGTTAACTTTCAATGCCACTATTTTGATGATATTATAATTTTCTCAGACTCCAAAGAACAACACCTTGAACATTTAGGGATACTATTTAACATTTTCAAAAAAGAGAATATCAAGTTAAAATTAACTAAATGTACTTTTCTGCAACAACAAATTAATTTCTTGGATATAATGTAACAAATGGGAAAATTGCCCCAGACAACATTAACATTGAAAAGAGAAAGTGTTTGAAACCACCAACTAATGTAAAAGAACTCCAAAGATTCTTGGGCACAATAAATGTGTATAATAAGTTTATTCCAAAATATGCAAAAGTAAGACATCCATTAAATACATTATTGAAAAAGGGAGTAAAATGGGGATGGTCAGACAAGTGCCAAGAAGCTTTTGAGGATCTTAAGAATTTATTGCTTTGTAAACCAATATTGCAATTGTATGATGTAAACAAAGACTGTCATTTATTTGTGGATGCTAGTAAACATCAGGTTGGAGCTGTTTTAAAACAGCCAGGTGAAGATGGGGTGTTGCATCCCATAGCATATCACTCTCGTGTATTAAAGGACTATGAGGCAAACTATTCTATTACTGAACTTGAGTGTTTGGCAATTGTGGACAGTTTAGACAGGTACTATCATTATCTCCACGGGAAAAAGTTCACAATTTACACAGACCATGATGCCTTAGTTTGGCTTAAAAATGTGAAAATTCTTCGAGGTCGACTCTTTCGCTGGTCATTAAAACTAAGTATGTTCAACTATGAAATTAAATACCAGAAGGGAACTGCAAATATTGAAGCTGACATGCTTTCAAGGAACCCTATTCTAGAACCTAAAACCCAAATAAATCATTTAATTGAACTAAGAAAAATTGTAGAATTTCAAAATAAAGACAATGTACAGGGACTTAAATATAAAAAACTAAATGATGTAATCTACATGAGAAAGAAAGGATTTTTAAAAATTGTAGTACCATTTTCATTGAGGTTAGAAATTTTAAAAAGAGCCCACGAGGTCTATGGACACCCTGGAATAAATAAAACAATGCAATTACTTACACCCCAATATTATTGGCCCAAAATCAATGAGGACATTAGTAATTATGTTAAACATTGCCATACTTGTCAATTAAACAAAAAGAAAAGACAGAAAAGGTTTGGATTGCTGCAAGAAGTACCTCCGACAGACCAACCCTTTGAGTACTTAAGTTTAGACACAGTAGGCGGATTTAATTACTATAATTCCACAAAGAAATATTTACATTTGATAATTGACCATGCAACGCGTTATATTTGGGCTTTTCCATCAAAAAGCGTAACTACTGAAACTTATACAAATTGCTTAAAACAAATATTCCAAATTCAAACACCAAAAAAATTGCTAACAGACAGAAATGCAGCTTTTAGATGTTCAAAGTTTAGAAGATTTTTAGAGCATAATAATGTGCAACAATTACTTACATCGAGTCATCATCCACAAACGAATGGGAAGGTAGAGAGGGTAAATCAAACAATAATTACTAGATTAAGGTGCAAAGTACATAACTCAACAAGCAAAACTCCTTGGACAACCCTATTAAATGAAGTAATTAATGAATACAATCATACGCCTCATTCAATTACCCAAATGACCCCAGCTTACCTACTTTTTGGAATATTACCTTATGAACCTCATGTTAAAAAACAAGATTTTTATCCTCAGGTGGATGAGGCGAGAAAATTAGCTAAAGAAAGGACAATTAATTACCATAATAGGAATAAAGTAAAATATGATGCACGTTTTGTAGAATCTAAATTTAATGTTGGAGATTTAGTGTTATTCGAAGAATTTCACTACCCTAATACAAGAAAATTAAGCTCACCCTATTCTGGACCTTACACTATTCTAAAACAAATGTCAAAAGTTAATTATGAAATTGATAGACCAAACTTTCACACTAAACGAGATTCTGAGATTGTCCATGCTTGCAGATTAAGATATTATAATGCACCAGAGAACTTAAAACTACACCACAAATAATGACAAACATTGGATCCATTTTTTTTTCTTTTCTATGTGATGCTTAACATCATTATATTTTTTTTAAACTGATATAATTAATTATGTGTTGTCCTACTAAAGATATTTAAATAAATAAAATAAAAAAAAAACTGTCTAACTTAAACTTTCTTCTTAAGAATACTATTATATGTGAATTTTTTTTTGGATCTCAATTTAAACACCGACTATGACAACTCTACTTCTTTAACCTTTCAGTAAATTTTCTATTTCTTGAATACACTTTCCTATCACCCACACTACAAGCGCGTTGGATGTCGTCCCAACTGTTTAAGATCTTTTTTAATTTTTTTTACTATTTGTTTTTAATTCATCAACTCAGTCACTTAAAGTACTGAAGATCATATGCTTGAGTAATGACTAAAACAGGGCTGGGATGGCCACTCCTTTTGTCCTCCCATTTCTATATATTATACTCCCACAGGTATGACAACTGCACCTTTTCCTTTTTCTCTATCTTTGTACTATGCAAGATGCTGTTTATCAATGCAGTCATATTCTGTCGGAGATTTACGGTTAGTCCGAATTAGAAGAATTTGAGACTAAGAGTTTGGGTAACACACATACAACAAGGTACCTTCAACACAAAAAATTGGATATCCACGTAGAATTAAAATAAGTGTACACAAATGAATAGTAAATAAATAATTTGAAAATAAAGTGAAAAGTATTGAGAATAAATATGAATAAGTATAATTAAAGAATATTGAATAGAATTTTGGAATGAATAAATATTGTCGAAATAAAATGAATATAAGAAATGATGAAATGAGAATAATAAGAAATATAAAGGATATTAAAAAGAGATTTTTTTGATAATAAGTAATATTGAAATAAAGGAGATAATGGATATTAAGAAAAATAGTGAGATAAATAAAGATATGAAAACTAGATATAATAGAAAAGGATAGATATACTGAGAACTCGTACAAGATTGAGTTATTTGATTAACAAAATATATGTTCTGTAATTTTATATATGATCTATATATTAGAAGTATGATTTTATTAAAACTTTTTTAGTGAAAGTGTGATTTTTATTATAAACTGTGATTTTTATTATGTAACTAAAGAACTAATTTTCTTTATATGTAAACAAGTCGAGATAATGTGATGTTTATGCATTCTACGTTTGTGAAGCAGAAATAACACAGCACTAAAAAGACTGATTTTTTTTAATTGGTGTATTTTCCTCAACATACTAATGACTGTGAAAGGACTAAAAATGTTGCACAGATTCATTTTCACATAATTCATTACAAGATAAGTAAATAAAAATTTTTTTTGGACTCACTCCATAGTAGTGAACGTTGAGGAAGAATTTTTGAAATTTTCAACTTGTTAATTTTCAACTTCAGTTACTTAATTTTTGTTTGTTTTAATATTTTTATTACTATGTTTTGTTATTTTGTATTATTCAAATCAAGATGATGGTAGATATTGTATTAAATGTATGTTTCCAGTGAAAATTTTTGGTAGTTTACAAATTTTTGGTTATGTTAATTGATTTTTTTTTCTGAGATTGTATTGTGTGGGGAGGCGCCGCCCTGCTCAACATTGTCTTCAGTTGATGATAAATACATTTTTAAATTTAATTTTTTTTCACAGCAACAATATAAGAAATTTACATAATTTACAATTTTCTATAGTTGATCATTAATTACTATAATTTTTTTTGTTTTTATTGTGTTCATAAATTAGTAAATCAGTGTATTTTTGTGTATTCAATATTGAAATGTGCAATGTCTTGTCATGTGATCATCATACTAAATTAACTTAAAACATATGTTCCTTTTCAAACTTTTCCAAATTTGTGGTCGACGGCCATTTTACTCACATGGCCGGGTGAGTCTGTCCTCCAATGCAGGCATTGTTGGTCAGCCTCTTCTCGGACGGGGGGGATATTCTATAACATTAAAAACCCCATACCATTTTAAAATCTAACATTACTCTAAATTCCCTTGGGCGTACGAGCTAAATTTCGCTTTTGATTCTAAGTTCTAATAACCTCGAGAGAAAATATTAAATGGCTTCCTTTTTCAAACCTGCGCGGCGTCCCCCAACATTTCATATAGGCTCTGCGCAGATTACATAAAACCACATGTGACTTATCGACAACAGCAAATCCCTAATCACTATCATGATCACATGACAAAGTTTATATAAGTCACCTGAACAACAAACCTGTGCGCTTTTTGGATATTGTAACTGCCTTGAGCAGACGTACTGAAACGAGATAAGAAATAACTCTTAAAAAAGTTTTGTGATGCCGTAACTTGCAGAGTTGTTTATTCTTCAAGCCACGATTACTCTTCATCCCTTGTGATGTGCTGGACGCCCATTCTCTCCTTGGGTTGTCCAGTATGTTACATATATATATATATATATATATATATATATATATATATATATATAATGCAGAACCGGGAATCTGATTTGGATGAGTTTTTTGAGTATGATACAGTCATTCCCTCCTTCCATTTCAGACTTTGGTAAGCTTCATTCCCCAACCAACAAGGAAGAGATACTGCAATGTCTTGAGCAACCAGGTCAATCGGAGTCCCCTTCAACCTATGACTCCAAATTTCTGGACGGTGGTGTCATCGTTCACTGCCTGCCCACTACTAGTTATGCCGTGTCGAGACCCAGACGTAATCCAAAATTAAACGAAAGGGTCTAGGAAATTTCAAGTAAAATAGTCCAAAGTTAGTAAGATTCCAAAGTGGGAGAGCTTAAAAATACACTGATTTATTGTACATTATTTACAAATAGAAACTTAATTTTAAGAGCAGCATGTTGCTCCTTTTCAGGTGAGAGCCGAAAGTCCGAGTGTCGACTCTAGGACG
>OU015492.1:140132854-140215354 GCA_907164885.2 Dolomedes plantarius
AGGTTACGATCATATGGAACGCGTTAGTCTTGAGATTCGGATAAATCACCATTTAGCTGTCCGAGAATTTGTAACAAAGGATCTTTCCTCAAAAGTTTGATGGTAAAACATCAGATGTGTGGTGCCTGTCCAAAAATTCGTGCCGTGTTTGTTGACCAGTGATCCGGGAGAAAACCGTTCTGAAATTCAGTCGGAAACTCCTCGTGAAAGTAAGGCCGTCCTAACACGGAACGACTCAAAGGAAACTCAACTGGTTAGCCACTGAAATTGCTTATCGGTTGCAAACTCGTTAGTGATGCGGCTCCGCACACGGGCCGACTCAAAAGTGATTCAAATCAATAGTTTACGACCTGTCATGGAAGGAAGAGCATCATTATTCCGGGCATTATTTTTAGTTAAAATTATTATCAGAAATGAATTTATTTTAAAAAATCGTCACAATAGATTGTCTTTGATCAATCGTTTAAAAATGGACTGTATATATGGGCGCACATATTCCATACAACAAAAAACGTTAGAATTTCATTTCATCGCTAGGCAGAAGTCACGTGACTCTCGTGTACGTCATTTGGCAGCTTGCCAAAAGAGCGGCTGTAACATAGATTGTGTAATGACACGCACAACGCAAGAGAAACTGGCGACTGAAGTTTCTAGCGACTCGACACTTTCAGTTGCCTGCGACTGATTACAAACGCGTTGCTGACGGGTTTGTAACCAGTTGCGCCGTGTGCGTGGCTCCATTCAATTACATAGGTTACGACTCATCACGGACTGGTTTGTGATTGGAGTCGATTATCAGTTTCTTTTGAGTTGCTCCGTGTGCAGACGGCCTTAGTGATAATGAAAACTTTCTTAGGAACATCAGACAACAGTATATGGGGCGAGGGTTTGTAGCCAAGATGTGTAAACAAAGATTCAATAGTTGTATTAGATTTGGACAGGATCACCCGTACGAAAAAAAGAGCACACTCGAAAATTGTAAAATTATAATCATGTGACATATTTTACAATTCCAATCAGCTTTATTTTATTTCTTTTGGTATATTTAATAGAAGAAATCAACTGCTCATATTAAAATGAAAAGTAACTGTATAAAAAAATTATACACTAAAATGATGCATCTCGGAAACAAAATGGCGGAATGGAAGCAATCCTACATTCTAGAAAAAGAATCATGTGCGAGGGTTATTTATAAAAGGAGACTATAAACACGATAAAATCAAATTTGTCGCAGATGTAGTCGTTATTCCTTAGTTCGAGCAACGCCTAATGTTATTTTTAAAAGATAAAAACTTTTCATAAATTGAGTACTCTCTATATACACGTAATATCATAGAATATGCAGACATTTATATGAAAACTCTGAAAAGTTATTTTATCTGGCCTGGGATGCATATAGAAAAGAGAAATTCGTCTTTTGCATTTTAAATTCGTCTGATATTCTAATGTCTTAGACTGAAAAAAAATTACACTCGGAAGCAACTTTAATTGAAGATTTTTTTCCCTTTACAACTGAAAGTAATAAAGAATGTTGTTTAATTCTTGCGCGCGCGCACACACACACACACAAATATAAAGCATAAATGTATTAACACGCACTTTCATATACGAGAGGAATAAAAGAAGATAAATTTTTCTGACAATATGAAGAAAACTTTTTATTTGATTTACCTCATAATTTGATTATTAATTATAATTTTAGTATACGGGAGGAAACTATTAAATTACTGAAGAACTGCAAAAGCCCGGGTACCGATTATATTCACACTGTAACTTACTTGAATTTCTGAAGCATATCAGAGTCTTACTTGAACTTTATTACAGAATCCGGCATAAAGGTATTCCCTCTGTATGGATAGAAGCCACTGTGGTACCAGTTCTAAAAACAATACACCTAGTTACCAGCTTGGCAGTTATAGACTTATCTGGCTGATCAGTGTCTTAGCTGAAGTTATTGAACTTATTGATGTTCCGAGATTGAAATGGTGCTTGATTAATAATAATCTGACATCTCCCGTCCAAGCTGGATTCAGAAGATACCATTCCCCGGCTTAGCAAGTAATTTTTTAAAAAATCAGAATGTAACAGGTTCTCTTGATGGATTTTCAGTCTAACTCCATTCCAAAGAGATAGCTGGTAATATGCTTTTCTGGACCAGGAATTTTATCACACAACATTTATTAGAGTACGATTCTGCGAAGGTAGGTCTCTATTCAAACAGAGACAGGCGTACCTCAAGGTGCTGTTATTATTAAAGTCTTATAATATTCACATTAACAACCTACCGCAGACCTTTATATCTGATCTCAATATCGATTCTGCTCTTTTTGCAGATGATCTAGTGTTCTGCCGCAGTGCACCAAATAAAACGCAGCAAACCCTGAATATTAAACTTAACGATGTTGTGGGAAGGTTAAGCATATAGATTAAAAATAACATGTTTCTGAATGTAGACAAAACGAATCGCGGATTTCTTACCCTAAATAGAGTACAGTTTTTATCTCAGCTATTTTATCGGGGTTTATTAGAGCATATTAACATTTTTGTTAGTGCTCGCATCAGCGATGCGTTTTGGAATTATCGTTTAAATTGAACCGAACATGTGCCACGCATTAAGAAAAAAACAGAGGAGATATGCAATTCTAAAAAGATTGGCTGATTGTAAATACGGCTGTAATAGAGAAACTCTTTTCACTACATATAAAATGCATATCAAGTATGTTTTCTGCTACTTTTATGAAGTTCTTCTGACTGCCTCTGCCAAAACAATTGAAAATATAGAAAAAATGCAAAATCATGCATTTCATTTAATAACTAGAGAAGATAAGACCACTCTCCTTACAGATATGTCGTTGCTGACTAACTCTTGTAAAACATGGTATTTTGAAAGGAGTAAGCTGTAATTTAATTACAGAAACTTCGTGCTCTAAAATAATAATTATTGGAGAAATTACAACTTTAAGGAATGCAGAAAACAAAGATCTAATGTGGTTTAAACCAGACCAGCTACCAAAATAGCAGAAGATCTTGATCTTGTCTGTGGAAATGACATATTCATAAATACTTTGCACCCTCTAGATTATAGCAACATCCAGGTATATCTGGATTTGGGTATGAAAATAGATCAAAGAGGAATACACAGCTCACAGATTCCTGCAATAACCTACGAAAGAATCGAGAAAAAGTACCATTAGGGCCTTCGGATTTATGTATTTACCTTTGGGTCAATCTTTGAAAGAAGTGTTGGTGCTGGTGCATGGATCTGCAGTGAATGTTTTGCATTTTATAAACCTGTTGGAAGAAACACGCTACTTTTGTTTACTGAAGGGTGAACTGGACACTATATATGTAACCTTGAAGCAACTGATTGCCCGCAAAAGCAGTTTCTCCAGAGCTACTATTTTATCTGTGTCTAGAGCCGCTTTACAAAATATTTCTAAAAACAGAATTTTTGTAGAATGCTTTGGGTCATATTTGATGATTCCGTTAAAAGTACTGGGAAGCCAGAAAAAGGTTAATGTCTTAAATGCCTGTCATACGAAAATTAAAATTAAATAATGTTTTACTTGACATTTACTGAAGGGAATTTTAAAGTTCTAAAAAATTAAAATGTTTTCGGGAGTACAAACTGTGAATAAACATTTGGATCAGAGAAACTTTCATGATGAGGACTTAAATTTATTCTTTCGGCCAAAAAAAAATTCTATTCTAAAGAGGATAAATTCTGATATTACAGCTAAAGCAAAGCAAGCTACGACACAATTTTAGTATAATTAATTTGATTCACATAATTAATACACTGGATGATCAATGACTGTAGGTACTCGTTTAGTATTTAATGGGTGTTCCTACTGCTTGAAAATCCAGCGGCTAGCTTACGTGGTACAGATTGAATAAGATGTCTATAACTAAAACTAGTGAAACAAATCGGCAAGAAAAAACCTTAAAAAATATACTCTGATTAACTGCAATTAAAACTCTGTCTTTGACTTTAAACAAATTTAATTACTTTTAGTATACCCACTTACACTGAAATGAAATCTAACTAAAGTTAAAGGGGTTGTTAAAAATTTATGATTGTAAAGATTTCACTAAGCAGTTAATTATTTCCTATGTTGTTAAATGTTCCATCCCTCTTTTTAATTTTTTTTTAATTTCTCTTCCACAAAATCCAAAGTATTCTCTCTCTTTTCTTCTTAACACTAGTACTCCCTCCAATGAACTTGCTCGTTTGCTAATGCTCTTTCTCCTTTGGCTGTTGCTAATGTTAAGTCTGATTGGTTCCTCCCCCCCCCCCTCCCATCGTTTTGTCGAGAAATTAAAAAGTTTCTCTCCCTTAAAAATCAAAACAGTTTCTGCTAATGTCAGATTTCTTTTTACTAATGTTAATTTGAATGAAGAAACTACTGATTGTTTAGTTTTAAGATAGAGTTTCATCACCCTGCTGTTGAAGTAGAGACATTTTTTAAAAAGTTTCAATGGGAGGTTTTTTTGTGTAAAAGAAGACTCTAGAAGGGGAATGCATTGTTATTCCTTTGTTTTCTGACGCGTTAGCTTATAAAATCCTAATTTCTTTTCACTTTGGTGCATGAGAAACCTTTCAGTACCATCTCATATTTATTCGAATTAACTTATTTCACAGAAATCCTCTGCATTTTATATGTATGTGTACAGTACTTTACAAGTTTCCTTTGATTCACCATCGATTCCCTCTGAAATTAAATGCTTAAAACTTCTCTCCTGAATTGGGAATAAAATCCTTCCATTATTGATAAGGCTATTTTTCAATTTTTGTCTTTATTAAAACCTAAAGCGTTTTTTAGATTTGTACAGTCAGATTCTGCCATCTTTTCTTTTACCTTTCATGTAATAGTACTGAAAAAAAAACATCATAAATCTCAATTTGATTGCTCTGCTGAACCTTAACGGATAAAAAGAAAAATAAACTTTCTTTCCCAATTTATTATCAATTATCCATACCCATCCATAATGTTCTGAGAATTTCTGAATAAGGCTAAGACAAGACAAACATTCTTTGACAGAATATATAATTAGAGTTAAATCTCTCTTTTTGAAATAGAGTAAGTTCTTGTAGATGCTCAGCAAAGAAAACAAGACGGAAAGACTGAAATTTCAAGAATAAAATAAATATTTCTTCTAAAAAAAATTAAGTTGTTTCTTAAAAATTGAACAACTGATCTTATAATTAAAATAACTGTAATCTTAGATTTTTCATTACAGAAGGAAAATGGTTCATCCCTCATAATAATAAAAAAAGATGGAAGCTTTTATGTTAAAAAAGACTGTTTAACGTTTATCTAAGAACGAAAAAATTTAACAAACATGGGAATAGAATTTCTTACCAGTCTATAAAGAACTTCTTTTGCTGAACAAGTTTTTTTTATATAATTTCAAAAGACTTATGCTGTTATTCAAACATTAAAAAAGGATTAATTGTCTTTGTACATGTGAACATCACGTTAAAAATATCCCTCTATATTAATGGTTAGAAAAAGATATTTAGTCCAAAGATGTGATTTTCAGGTCCTGCAAATATTATTTTATATGTTTTAGAAGTTGAAGGAGAAACTAATATCGTAATCCCCAGGAAAGTCTATATAACATCTGAGTCCAACATTAACTACATAATCCACTGACTTTACCAAAACTTTGGTGGAGTCAAAAACAACAAGCTATGCTAATCAGAATACCTTTCTTCTTATCAGTAGACATTAATTAAATTTTGGGGTAAATGTTCTTTTAATAAAACGAAAATATAAGAATGTTTGAAATCCCTTAGCTAAAAATAATTTTGAAGTCAAAGGTGCTAAGAAGTTATAGTGTGAGAAATCTTATTAGTGGACTGAAGTGCAGCTTTCAATTCCCAATTCAAGATTTTTAAACCTAAAAGGCAAGAAATATTTCTCTGTATACAATAAGATTAAAATACCGTCTGAGATAATAAACTGTGAGTTATAAATCACCAAGCGTTTGTTATATTTGTTCGGAGCCCGAAAGTGATCAATGTTTTCTGTATATCGTGAGTATATAACTGTTTTCACGGAGCAAATATTTATATAATTTATGTTTCTGGTAGGCGGCCATTTATATCGTTTGCATACAAATTGGCTCTTATCTTTTACAGAAATTAGGCATGCAGGCCCATCCCGCACGTAATTAAATTCTGGGAGTATCTATACCTTTCTCTCATATTAACCCCCTATAAAACACACATTCAACACACTTAATAAAAGTTTTAAAAAATATTAAATTTTTACATTAATATAAATAACTTCTGCTGTCGTGCAACGTGCACTTATGCAATATTCTCTTCTAAGTAGTGCATATACTATAAACATGTATGCCAGCTTAATATTACCAAAATATGGAAAAACTCGTGTACATTTAAAATGTTATAATTCACAAAGGATAAATAACCTGATCGCGCTCAATGGTAATTGAAAATTATTTTATTTCCTGGCTTTCAAAATACTGTAACACTTCTGTTTCAATTTAAATCCTGATAAGTGTGAAAGAGGATGTGTAGCAGTAGTTTAATAACACTGGTCTGCATGAAAATTGGCCCTGATACCATTCCTGCTAATTCTTATGTAAAATGACCTCTTGAATCAGAATATGACCCCCGTTTTCCCACATCACCCACAGTTTTCGGGGATCTTCCCCCCACCGTTATCACTTTTCGATAATTTGGAGGGGTGAAAATGATTATTTTAGCCTTTACTTTTCTTCTGAGAGGCTAGAGAGGTGAAAGGTATATATATATATATATATATGGATAAATATAGATAGATAGATATATATAGATAGATATATAGATAAAGAGTGAGGGGGGCAACAGTCCAACCCCCTAACATACCTAAACCCCATCACACTCATTCGGTTGTGAACGAACTGTGAGGAGAGAATAGAAAGGGTTGGATAACTAAAATACACGCAGGGTATAACGATTTTATTCGATGGACAAAAAAAAAATTATCTAAAATACTACGAAAAAAATTATCTAAAAAACTATGAAAAATTATCACGAAAGAAGGGGGTGATTAATTATAACGTTTATAAAATCATGAAGAGTATAAATTTTAAAAATGTCCCCATGTGCATAAAAAAAAAACAAATTTTAAACTGTAAATGGAATTAAAAAATACGATTCTTCCAATATATAAATAATAAAAAAGGGAATAAGACTAAGCTCTCCGAATGCATCTGTAAAAATTGACTCCCAAAGTTAATTTCTGTGATCTGGAAAAATATAAAAACAATCTAAAAGAAAAAAAAAATTACAAGTAATAACGAAAGAATCAAGGCAAAAAAAAGTAATAACGTGGGTATAAAAAAAGCAAAAAGTTCAAGGAATATAAAAATATCACATTGTTTAACTGATAAATGTAACGGGAAAAAATTTCCCATTATATTAGTGAAAAACGTCCAGCAAATTAACTAATGCATTGTCGCTTGGCTTATCTCTAGACATTTCTTCTTTTCATGGATTCATTCTATGGTTTTCAATCTCCCTGCAGCCTTTTTCTCTCTCATACTCTTTCAAATAATATGTGATTTTAAGGGTTTTTTTTTTATCCCTTTGCCAGCAGTTTTAATGTTTCTATTCTTCTTTCCGCATGTTCGCGTGTTTAGATGGTAAATACATGCACAAATTTTATTGAAAATTTATATATTTCATTTTTTTAATTGAATAGCTTTCATTTTAAATGTTACCATTATGTATTTTGTGAGAAAATTTCATTGTTTCATTTTCTTTGCACACATTCTACGCATTTAATAACTAATAGCATGTATCCTTTTAGTGAAATTTTAATCACATTATCTAGATTTCATTTTTGACTTTATTCATGACTTATTCATGACTTATTTTACGTTAACTAACTAAAGATATTAGTTTTCTCATTTTGGTCGCCTAATTAAGCAATTTTCTTAAAACTATTTAAAATTATTCATAATTTAAAGATCTGAAATCTTAAATTTACTTCGGAAGTGTTTTATTTAATGATAGAGATGCCATTTTTATCAACATCTTGGAATCAAATAGCGCGATTCATACATCATATGGTAACCTAATGCCAAAGTACACAATAGCCATCCTAAATGTATACTTTGTTAGTGTACTTTTATATAGAAAAACGCTATTCAAGTAATAACATTCAATTGATCGTATTGATATGAAAAAAAATATATGAATTCAAGAAAAAACTTATGACATTGTATTTATCATTATATGAATGCAGTACTAATTAAATAGCAATTATTTTGCTCAACAAAAGTAAAGTTTTCAAGAAAACTTCTCAAATAATTAGATAGTAACAATATACTGCCTTCTCTACGTGCGATAAATTAAAGGTTCATATTCTGGTTTTCAATAACACATAAGTATTCTTCTAATAATCAAGTATATTTTTTATCTCTTCTTTTCTTATACCTTATTTCATATGGGTGTATTTCAGGTGGTAAAAATTGTTTTCAATGCAAATATTTATTTTAAATGCCACAATTATTTACATTACAATCTCCTATACTTTTTGAACTTTCTTGTTTCATAGATAAATGACACATATTTAATTTCTATTCAGTAAGCAGAACTAATGATATTTTTTTCGCACGTTTTATCTATATATATAAAAGAGTTCCGTAACTGACTGACTGACTGACTGACTGACATACAACGCACAGACCAAACCGCTGGACCTAAAGGGCTGAAATTTTTCCTGGCGATTCTTCTTATAGTGTTGGGTTGCACTGAGAAAGATTTTTGAAAAATTCTTCTTAGATTTTTTTTAAAATTAAATTTTTAAGCTGTTTTTGTAATATTCTTTTAAGTTTGCATTTAAAATAATACTCCGAGGGTTATAAAATGAATATCACGAGAAAGATCATAAAAATTCCTTTCATGATCTTTTTTGTGATATAAATTTTATAATCCTCAAATTATTATTTTAAATGCAAACTTAAAAAGTTACTAAAACAGCTTAAAAATTAAATTTTAAAAAATATTAAGAAGAATTTTTCAAAAATCTTTCCCAGTGCACCCCAACACTATAAAAAGAATGGCCATGCAAAATTCCAGACCTTTAGGTCCAGCGGTTTGGTCTGTGCGTTATATGTCAGTCAATCAGTCAGTCAGTTACGGAACTTTTTTATATATAAATAACGCCAAAACATAATACATTGGGAAATATTTGAAAAAAAATTTAATTTTTTATTTTTTTTATCTCCGTTTGATTTGGGCTGATTTTAATAAAATTCGTTCAGTATATGTTTTTGGAGCCGTACTTTCATTTAAAAGCATTCCGGTTCAAATCCAATGTTTAATATGGATTTTAGTGGGGATTAAAACCCCTTTTTAACTCCCTTAAATTTTGAATATTTTGAAAATATTCCTTAGTAAGCACCTATGGCCTAAGACGAGCTACCATACAAAATTTCAGTTTCCTAGGTCTTATGGTCCCGGAAATATAGTGATCAGTCAGTCAGTCAGTGTTATTTATCAGCATGATTAATATATAATAAATATATTAATATTTTATATATATGAATATTTTATATATATATAAATATTTATAAATATTTAATTAATAATTTTTGCAAAATATTTATTAAATATTTTGCAAAAATTTGGGAGGGCCGAAATTTTTGCAATATTTATGGCCCTTAGAGCTATTGGTGAAATCTCCTTGATTCTAACTGATTCTCACCCAGAATCAGTTAGAATCAAATCAGTGTAAACTAATAAATACATAAATTAATACTTCCCGTCTAATACTTAAGGCTTCTGAAGTAGCTGTAGAAGATTCATTCAGCTCAGTATTTAGGGAATTTGTCTCAGGGTATATTTTCTACTATACTGTTTTTTTTAGAAGTTTCGTCCACCAAAGGAAATTATTTACGTTTAAAATACAGTATTCACATTTTTTTCACGACTGGTTGCATGTGTATACTGATGGGTCTGCCACAACACCCTCCGGTAGAGCTAGAGCATACACCAAATTTTTCGCTCTTAAAGAACCTCTCAGTGCCTGGTCCGATAATTTCGGCGGCGAAATTTTTGCAATATTTATGGCCCTTAGAGCTATTGGTGAAATCCCTCACCAAAACATTGTCCTCTTCATTGACTCTCAGGCTGCAATTCAGGCAATTACTGACTATAGTCTATACCCATCAGAACTAGAGTTTGAATGTAAACAGCGTATATTTATATATGTAAAAGCGTATAGACTCATTTCTTAGTACTGGAAGTGAGGTCGTCCTCCAATGGATTCCTAGCCATTGTGGAATTTATGGCAATGAGCAAGCCGACTTGTTGGCTAAGGAGGCTTCGACGCTACATCCACCTTGTATCCCGTATCCTCTGCCAAATGTCAAGCGACATCTCAGAGGCAATATCCGGAACAAAAGAATTTTCGACTTGTCTACTTGATAACCAGAGACGTGCTCAACTTTCCCTCCTCCTCTGAGTCGAGGGAGTGGCGTGTTCTAGAGTCATCACCGGACACGTTTACTTGCAGGCCCATCTATATAGAATTAAACTAGCCAATCCTCCATTCTGCCCACTCTGCAATACTATGCATATAACTGGGGAGCATCTTTTCAGTTGCTTCTCCCTACTTGACGTTCGCTCTTGTGATGACTTTTGTGTTCTCCCCCTTTCTGGAGCCACCTCCCTGTTGTATTGGACTGCAAGACGCCTTATGTCTCAGAAAACGATGGCGGGCGTAATTAAAAATAAAGTAAAATTAAAAAAAATTCACGGATCATTCAAATTTTAAAATAGTATTGGCGTTTCTTTTAAAGATTGAAAAATATACAAGGGTAAATTTTTTTTCTCTATTAAGGAGAACAGTTTAAAAAACAATCGTTTAATACAAGTCGATAATCATTAAAACTATTTTCTCCATAAGTTAAAACGGTACACTGATCTGAACGAATCTAAAATGGCTACTACCTAGGTGCCTTCCAAAACGGAGAAATTTTAAATTATTGAAGTATATTGAATGATTTATTTAAAAATTATCACAGTGATTTTTTACTAAGTTTAGGCAGGAAATTACACGCTAAGCAGTAACTTCAATTGGTCTGTGTCACAATTGGATAAAGAAAACATCTTCATTCAATCAAAAGCTAGTTAAAAAATAAAATTAGGTAGATTCATAATTATTTCCTCGTGTTTCTATAATTTGGAGGACATTTTAGAATGATGGCTAAACTTAAAAGTTTTTATATCAAATATTCGTTTAAAGTTTAAAAAAAGATCTCTTTGGAATTAGATGCGATAGACTTAATAATTATCAATGAGAAATCAAAGAAATTGTGAAAAATGCGCAACTTTTAAATTTTTCATTTAACTACAAAATTTTGAAATCAAAGCTTGATTCCAATATAATCAGAGATAACCACTCCCCTCCCCCGACCAAAAAAATGAAGTAAATAAGTAAAATAATAATTGTGTGTGCGCGCATGTATGCGTATATGTATTTGTCCCGACAATGATTGTGAGAGTTTTAAATGGTTATAGCTTTGGAACAATGCAGAGATGAAATATACGTCAAATTAAAGAAAAAATCTCAAAGTTTCTTGTTCAGTAGACTTCCACGTGTGCTCCCTTAGTTGCCCTGCAGACGTCAAGGCGATATTCAGTCTCTTCCCATACACGGCAGAGAACATCCGACGTGATAGACGGAACATCTTCAGTGATCCTTTCAAATGGTCCAGATTTCGCCCATGAGTGGAATACACTTGTGTTTCTGCATAACCCCAAAAATAGAAATACATGGTGGTAAGGTCTGGAGACCATGGGGGCCAGGCAATCCTCCCTCCTGTTACGAACCGTCGTTGAAGAAATTTTCCGTTAAGAAATTCCCTCACGATTGTAGCTAAATGAGGAGAAGCTCAGCCTAACTAGAAAACTGAATTCGCCGGAATTTTCCGGTGCTAGTCCCGGAGTCTGTTGGAGAGTGCACGTAAGCTTTCGCACACATAAACTTGGAGTGTCTCTCTTTCATTTTACGTATGAATCGTGTTTGCAACATGATTTGTTGCATGGCTATAGCCATTTGAAACCCCATGTTGTGTTTGAAACACATTGTATGTTGTCAATAAATGTTAAAACTATAATACATATATATATATATATATATATATATATATATATATATATATATATATATATATATATAAAACATTTTGATGACAGTAAATACATATTGAAAAACTAAATGGCTGGCAAATACGCATGGGGTGGACGATATGCATTTCAAATGTGGAGTCATTTTCTTTACACATATTCTGTGTTGTGCAAGATAAACAACTAAGATAAACTAAAATCCCGAAAAAATACACTTTTATCACAAAATTTCAAACGACTAAAACACCGACTGCATTGTATTTACTTAGACCCAAATAAACAATCCCTCTTTTCACTCTAATCCTAGCTTTAATAGAATTAGAAACACAATCCGGCTCAGTGCAAACATTTTCCCAGCCACATTCATTTCATTTTCTGTCATATATGCGGTGGACATATAAGAATCAAATCCCGGGAAAATTAATCCGGATACAAATACACACGTATCGCTGGAAGCTTATGTAACTATATCAGTAAGTCTTGGCGTCAGCGTGCTGTCCAGTTGGCAATGATGCGAAAGTAGGTGTAAGAGGCGCTTCTCTGTCTGCCGGAGTTGGTTGCCCCTGGCAACCGACTTCGAACTTTTTTCTTCCATTACACCCAGGAGTCCGGCCGTAACTCTGAAGAATGTTCCCCTGTCACAAGTCTACGCAGTAGGGACTTCTTTTCGAAAAATGGCGGTTTATGGCCGCAGCTTATCGATGACTCTCTTATAGAAATGACTTAATTACGTTAAATGTTTATATTATCTTAGGCTTAAAATTCAACCTGATCGACTGAGATGGGAATTCGATTCGCCTATGGAAAGCTATGCTGCATTTAAATATGGTTAAGAAATGTATGTAGTAAAAAAACCTCAGTTATGGATTTTAAATACGGTAAAAACTGTCATTGATTAAAACCATTCTTTTTTTTATCTTCTGTTAAACGTCGCCAAGGGATTGCTGGTTTTTAAATAGGAAATTTTAGCAAACGATGGCATCCCAGAGCTAATAGTGAATAATGCATTTTTAATGTGTGTTATATCGGTGATTTTATTTTAAACTATCTCTCTTGAGAGAATTAGTATGCCACAACAAACTTACGAATTCTTTTCAAACTTTCCATGTAACAACCACGTTTCAATAAAGCATTAGGTTAAGTTTAACCTTATCAGGGACAGTTTGATGTTAACATCGCTCTCGGTCAGGGCCCGATTATGAACGCTGGGTGCCCCTGGGCTGATGCTATTTGCCACCCCCCCTTATGAACATTTATAAAAATAAGAACTATCCATGGGCTATACATACTATTAGAAGTACTAGGTGCATACACCAAGGGGGTTTTGGGGCCCCCTAGCATCAGGGGCCCCTGGGCAAAGTCCCGATTTGTCCATGCGATAAAAAGGATCTGCTCTCGGTGATTTATCGGTGATTTTATTTTAAACTATTTCTCTTGAGAGAATTAGTATGACACAACAGACTTACGAATTCTTTTCAAACTTTCTATGTAGCAACCACGTTTCAATAAAGCATTAGGTTAAGATTAACCTTATCAGGGACAGCTTGGAGTTAACATTTCTCCATCAAGCTCTAAAATTTATTTTTTTCAAGTCAGAAACCGCACAGCAAGCAAATATCACTCAAATTTCGATGATACCTCGTCTGAATGTCGAAGTAATATTACTAAGAGTATTTTTCAAAGGCGCAAAAATATTTGTTTAGACATTACACATACTACTAGCTAAGCAAGTTCTTCTCTGATATTACGAGATCACCTTTAATTTTATCTTCTTTACATAAGGAATGTATCTAAAAAAAGAAAAAAATATTCATTCAAATATTTTAACGAAGGATCAGGTTCCTCAATAACGGTCCTGCGTCGCGAGTTATAATTTTGGCAGCGCGCCAACCCAATAGCAGTAAACAGTTAAACACAAAATTACCAAAATGCGTAAAAAAAAGAAAAGAGGTAAGCAACGATAAGTAATCCTACGTTAATAACCCGCGATAGTTTCGTTAGAAGAGACTACCTGATATATTTTTTTCTAAGATTTCTTAAGATTGCACCAACAGTGGTTATTCACCGAGGGTGCAAACGATTGGAAAAGCGCCACACATAATTTTTTTTTCAGAAGAGATAGATTTCCAGATGGGCTGAAGGTAGAAAATAATAGGATCAATAGGATCTTACCGTTCAGCATGCTAGATATCTGGAAAAAAGCACTCAAAGCCAGAAAAAAAATGTATAGAATGCATGAAAATGGGTTCGAATTCCCATGCGTTCCACTCGAGACACAAGTGACACTCTGACGTTACACGCCAGAGTGTCACTTGTTAGCTAGCAAACACACACACTAAATTTACTTTTGTTGAAACAAAAGTAATTTTCATTCAATGCATTTCCAACCAGTGGTGAATATTAGAGAGGGTCATGAAGGAAATTTACAGATAATACTGAAAATCAACATTCCATTCACATATTGGCTTTCCTAACTATTACAATATTGATATTTGGTATATTTGTGATAAATATTTCTAGATAACACAGGCAGACGATGAAAAAACTTTTTGAATAAATTTGCCTTATTCTTGTGGTTTTTAGTGTGCTGAAGCCGAATATGACAATAAAAAAAGCCGTATCACCCACCATTTTTTCACATTTCATCACTCAATATTTAAAGAAATGACGCTTTTACAGAATTCAACGCCATAAGCTAACCGCCAGTGATGTGGCTTTACCAAATTTCTATGTTTCTTATGTGAATGGGACAATAGGTCAAGGGATCAACATTGGTCCATAAAAATCTTGCCTGCAAGAAAATCTTTAAAGCCTGGAGAGAAGAACATTCTGCGCAAGAACCTCGTGGACCCGAAAAACATTCTGCTGCCACCTCTACACATAAAATTAGGCTTAATGAAACAGTTTGTGACAGCCTTACCCAAAGATGAAGAATGTTTCAAGTATCTCTGCAAGAAGTTTCCTCATCTATCAGAAGCAAAATTGGAAGAAGGCATGTTTGTTGGGCCTGACAGCCGAAAAATGATGAGCGATCCCAACCTTGAATCGAAAATGACTTTAAAAGAGAGGGAGGCTTAGGTATCATTCAAGCAGATTGTGACCAAGTTCTTGGGCAACATAAAGGACCCACATTATATTTCTATTGTAGCCAACATGCTGGAAAAGTTCAAAACGTTAGGCTGTTTGATAACCCTCAAGATTCACTTTCTAAACAGTCACCTTGATTTTTTCTCAGATAATTTGGGTGATGTCAGTGAGGAACAAAGTGAGCGGTTTCATCAAGATATTAAATTGATGGAAAGACGGTATCAGGGCCACTGGAATACCAATATGATGGAAGACTACTGTTGGTCTCTTCACCGAAAAGTTGAGCAAGCGACTCACAAGCGAAAAAGCAATATCAGGAGCTTTATAGAGAAGAGGGAAGGGAAATATAAACCAAAGCACACATAAAACCTATGTAATAAAAGGGTATTTTCATTTTTATACTTAAATAAAAAATTGTTCATATTGTAACATTTATTTATTTTTATTTTATATGGTATGATCGGCTAATTATCTAGTTTCCGACGAAGTCACATTGTGACGAAACTGTGGGTGATAGAAAAAAACTGAGGTCAGATACGAATTCAGCATCGAAAATTTCATAAGAATCAGCTATTAACGTTAAAAAAAGTTTTCGAAAAGTCATTATTCGTTGGCCTGTGTAATTAGGGAAAACATTGACATGAAAATATAGATCCAACATTTTAAATCAGTTTTCTTAGCATTGTTATTCTGTTTGAAATCTTCCAGACATGAATGATCAATATTCGTTGGGAAACTTTCATATAATATTGGCCACATTTAAAAAATACTTATTCTTAAAAAACTCGAAGAAAGCATTATTTGTTTAGTATTTACTCAACCTTATTTAAATTTTCCTTTCGTATTCTTATGACTACACCTATTAAAGTATTCCACACAACGGTTAAAGACTGAAATAAAAAATATGAAAGTTACGAGGTGACTTTGGTTCAAAACTAGTCATTTAAAAGGCAGACAGGAAATAGCAGCATTAATGAGTTATGCGTTTAGCGAATGAAAGTTCGAGGTATTTGGCGTTCGTTATATATATATATATATATATATATATATATATATATATATATATATATAATATAATATAATATAATATAATATAATATAGGTAGGTGTACTGTATTTTCTCAAATAAAGGTGCGTATTTTTAGTACCGTGTTTTCACACATCACGTCACAAGGTAACAAAAAAATCGCAATTTGAAAAAATATATTTTGTCATATATTAACAATTGATTCGTAAGTTTCTTAATATTTCAGTAAGTTAAGCCAAAATAATACTTGAAAAAAGGTAAGGATACGCTGTATCCCCGCATATCCCCAGAAAAAAAAAGCCATGATATATACAATGTTCAAAACAATTAGGGGAGCACATGATTTTAACGAAATTACGCAAATACTTACACCGATAAGTAACATAAAATAAATCATCCATAATTTAAAGCCTAGCAGGAAATTGAAGAAGAAAACTTCATCTGCAAATCAAAGTTTATGACGTCAAAAACCAGAAAAAGAACATAAGGGCGGAAATCAAGAAGTTGCAGAAACGTCTGTTTCACTGCCTTAACTGTGAAATTCGATTGCTCAGTTATTCTTTTTGAGAAAAGGTGACTTGAAAATGTCTCAACAACATGATTTACCGGAATCCATAGCATGACGTATTTTAGGCAGACATGAATCCGATCAAACGCAACGTAGTGTCGCGGACGCTGTTGGAGTCGCCAGAAGTGTCGTTGCAAGGCTGTGGAATCGATTCCAAGAAACAGGGAATGTTAGACGTCGACCAGGGCAAGGTCGGCCACGCGCCACTACAGCAACTGATGACTGGTATATACAGTTTACAGCTCGTCGAAACAGAACAGACAATGCTACTCAGCTGCAAAGACAGTTGCTCTTGGCAACAGGACGAAGGGTGTCCAGCCAAACAGTACGTAATAGGCTTCATCAGGGAGGTCTCTATGCACGTAGCCCAATGGTCTGCATTCCGTTGACCTCACGCCACCGTCCGGCCCGAAGAAGATGGGCTGCTGAACATCGAGATTGGGAGCAACATGATTGTAGCCAAGTGCTGTTTACAGACGAGTCCCGATTCAGTCTGGAGTGCGACACCCGACGTGTTTTGGTATGGAGGGAAAGGGGCACTCGAAATAACCCCACATTCGTTCGTGAAAGGTCACAATACAGACGAGCTGGTTTTATGGTATGGGGTGGAATCAGCATAGGTGGACATATGGACCTGCATATCATTCGGAATGGTACTTTGATTGCCCGAAGGTATGCAGACGAGATACTGAGACCTCATGTGATACCTTACGCTGCAGCCATGGGAGATTCCTTTGTTTTCCAGCATGATAATTCCAGACCGCATACAGCTCGTCTTGTGGAGAACATGCTTGAAGCTGAAACAATACAGCGTATGGAATGGCCATCGTGCTCTCCTGACCTGAATCCAATCGAGCATGTTTGGGATATGCTCGGACGATGCATTGCTGCGAGGCCAAGGCCTCCTTTTAGTCTCCGAGACTTGGAGATTGCACTTCTTGAGGAGTGGAACAGTATTCCCCAAAGTCTTATCGATAACATCATCGCATCCATGGAAAACAGGTGTGCAGCAGTCTTAGCTGTTCGAGGAGACCGCATGCCATATTAAAAATCTTGCATCATTTCTAAACAATACTTTTTTTTATCGTTTAGATGTAACCAAATTGTTGCCCTAAATCATCTTTTCATGTTTTTCCATATTTTCAAAGAATTAAAGCCTAATTACAAATTTTTTAACGTCTTTTTTCTGTATTGTGCATTGATACGCGTGTACTATCCATTTTATGCCAATACGTGGCTGTCTCGGACGGTCTTCTTAACTTCTTTGCTTGCTCCCCTAATTTTTTTTAGCAGTGTATGTAGATGAATGATATTCAACTTTTCCAGCTTGATTCTACCCATATAGGAATTGTGTCCGTACCTATTTCTATTTGCATCACACTTCTACCTCTATCATTAAATAAATTAATGCATATGAGTATTAATACATCAATCTCCCTTTTACACTAATTTCCGATTGTAAAAAGAGTGATTATAATTAAGAGGATATGAAGTTTGATTATTTCCGAAAGCACAGATTCTCAACTTTCGGTATTTTCGACAAATATTAAGGGGATAGGGATTTCTTAGACTGATAGTACAAGTCGTGTAATCGATTAGTTATTAATGGATGATAAGCAGAACCAGAGTTATGTTTATTCGCTAAAATTTTAAACGGCTTGTTAAAATGATGTATCTTTGGGCTTTGTATCGGTACATCATTCTCTAAATAGTGACCTGAAACACTTAACTATGATTACATATTAAAAGTTGATCTCGGTAAGTCGAAACTCAAAATATACTTCAGCCCCTAGTGAGAATGCTTGTAGTTTCTCTTCAAATGCCTTTTTTATAACAGATACCCCAACAGAGACGGATTGGGTGCAGTCAGTCAAAAGCAAAAACTATCTGGATTTTTTAAATCAATTTTCCATTATTGAGAGCTCTACAGTCAACGAAAGTTAACTAGGTCTTTGTCCATAATAGGTAAACTCTATGGGACAGAACACAAAAAAAAAAGTCAGTCATTTCACTCGAAACAATATCGCGAAGTAAAAAAAAAAGTTTTGACAACCTGAGAACGCAAATTTTCGCACGCGACATTGATTATTTTTTATATATATTCTAGTCGCTCATTCTTATTTTTCATAAAAGCTCTTCGTGTAGGAACATGTCTTCTTTCCCATCGTATCGAAATTGAGAATCGTTTGGAATGCAGAAATAATTATAGAAATAACAAAGCTGCTTCTCTATTGTAACCTTCAGTAACGACTTGAATCGCTAACGAATCAGAGCTGTAAGAATCAAGTGTACCGTTATCTGTTAACAACCGTAGAAGACATTCCAGGTCCGTATTTTAAAGAAAAGGTAGGTGATACCCCTCGAGCTATATTACTGAGTTCCTACCTTTGTCAAGATGTGTTACACTGCAGGCATTTTTTTCATAATCAGTCATAAATGTAAAATAGATGTATATGTATCGTTACTCATGGAAATTTTCTTCTCTTCTGGCTCTCTATGAAATTTTAGCATCTCTCTTTCTCTCTCTCACACACACACACACACACAGATTATATTATAAATAATATACATACATACATATATATACATACATATATAAATACATAATCGAACATATAATCGAACCCCGACAGACTTGTATCAGCGACCGCATGCTTCCAGAACAAATTTCCCAAGGGTGTACCTTTATTCTCTCTGACTGGACGTAGTGATCAATGGTAATATGTCCAGTTTCTCTCAGATCACTTGGCGCACTGTATATATTATACAGCTTAGTAGTCATCAGTATGTTTAGTACATAATCGTGATCTAACACGATATGATGAAAGAGGGTAAGACAAATTCTATCTCGATCTCTCAAACACACAATTTATATGGCAGGTAAATACAATAGTGCGAAAATAATAAATAGATATCAGCGAATACTATTTATTCAAGGGGTTGAACTTTTTTAATATCTTCTTTTAAGGCTTCTCTCTTTTACTTGTTCAGTTTTGTTACCGTATCGAGGGATTGAAGTCAAATTACGGTTAAATATTTGAAATGTGTTTTGAAACTTAACAATTAAAACTTTTGACGAAATGGAAGAAATATTTCGATAATCGTATCTAAGACAGGGCATTCAACCAGAATGCCAAAGAAAACTTAAAGACAATTAATGAAAAAAAAATTTCGATGGTTCAAAAAAATAACGTTTACGTTAAATTTCAGTAATTACTGGTAACATTATAACTTTAAACACTAATGTGATATGGACTTAACACTATCTATCAAAAGTTAATTCTTTATAATATTTAGGCTTCAAAATAATATATTCTCACATTTTGAAATTTCAGATCGTATCTTGACAGCGGTTACGCATATTCTTGTATCACACCGTTTCAATGTGACAGTCTGCTGACCAGCTTTCACTGGGCTCAGCTGTAACGATTTTCAAAGGTATTAATCATGATTGATGATTAATATGAGTATATAACAAGTTTACTGAGTAATTACAATCGGAAATGTGTAACTAGCTATAAAGCAACGGAAGAGTAATATTAATTACCGATGATTTATCCAGGGGACTTCCTCATCACAAATTCTATTCTAACCACAATATTTTCAAGCAAAAATCCACTAATGCAACTACAATCTCCCCCTTCCTCTCTCCTCTAAGTATTTACGTACACAATATCGTACAGAATAGCTATGCAACGAAATGTTTACTATTTAAGAATAAATGTTGTAATTGTGCATGTAAATGTGCATTGTAACTGTGCATGTAAATTTTTAAACATATTTAAGTTGTTAGTGGAAATGCATTGTCGTTATAAGTATGTCTTGAAATGTGTAGGTGTACGTGGATACTTCTGCTTGGAAATTTGTCAGCAATAGAATGTTGAAAATGCTTTGTATAACTGTAAAAATTTTATCTAATTATTAATAACTACTTATTTATTTAATCATTTTCCATAATTATTAAATAAATAGATAGAAATATATTAATGTTTTTTGCTGGGACAATATCTGCTACAAAAGGAAACGCGAGTCAAATAATTACAAGATAGAAAGAGCTTTTTATATACAATGTTTTTAAATTTTCTGTTGAATCATATAAACTTGTCAATTCTATGTAGTAATAAATACTTTTTAAATATTTTTTGATTAATTATCCCATCAACAATATGAAAATGAAGTTAATTGGAAGTTAACTTGCATTTAACTTTTCGTTCCCGTTCCGGCCAATAGATGGCTGCACCAGTCTACAAAACAAAATTAACTGAAAATAACTGAAAATTAATTTAATTCTGCTTAAAGATGGCTAAAAGTATTAAAAAATGCATTGTCATCGTGTTCTAAGCTATTCTAAAAGTTTCAAATGTCTAGCTAGTCGGGAAGTTAGTTAAAAAACGATTGCAAGATTTGTACTGGACAAACACACACGCAAACAAACACAGAAACAGGCAAGAAAGCAAGTTAATAAAAACATGGTAATAAAGAGGAAAAAAAAGTTAAGTGTTGCACAGGAAGGTGTTATTTTGGCAATGTAAGTAATTTTGTAACTATTTGGGGATTTCTTCCCTTAGGAGTTTAGAGTTTTACTGTGGTGTTTGGCCTGGACAGATGTTTGACTTGTCCAGTGTTACCAATTGAGGCTCTTTAGCAGGTTTGCTGTCGAGCGATTAGTTTCCAGATTTTCTGTATGCGGTAAGGCGGGACAGTGAATTTATTGAATTTAAGAATAAATGACTAATTAGATATATGAATTTATCGGTTTTTTTAACATGTCATTGAGGTTACATGAAAAGAAGTATATAAGCAAATACATAGTAAAATCTTCTCCAAGACTAAATTGATAGAAAATGAAACACTAGCCTTTGACTGAAATATTGCATCCCAAAACTTAAATATACTCTAAAAAACATAAATTCAAAACTCGGTACGTGCACTGTCCCGAGTCTTATATAACATCTCATATAGCTATCACTAGATATCCTACGTGTACTTTCTGACAGGTATTGGAACGACTGCCAGGTTTTAGGACTGGAGATGCTGTTACATAAATCCCCTCCTCTTTTTTAACATGCTGGCTCAGGAGTCAAATTGCCATAGAAATAAATCGTTTTGTTTGTTATATCTTTAAAAAGAAAGTACACAAAATACTTAAATATATTAAGACAAATTTGGAGCCTATATGGTTTTCAAAATAGCAGATACTGTTGTGTGGTTACCGCCAAATATTACATAATGCAGCTTGCTTCTTCTTCTGCATTATGAAACGGAATTTTGTATAATTTAAGACCGCTATATCGTCATAGTGAACATGAAGGCTAGTTTTTCTACTAGGGAGAAATTTGTCATTAACTTCTATTACTAAATGACTGTTAGACGAATTATATTGGCTTTCTTTGCAGAATAAATTCTAAATGTTTTAGGCCGTTTCTGTGTGCATGTGTGTGAGGGTGGTATATTGGTCTCTAAGGGCATTACCCCCCCCCACCCCCCAAAAAAATAATAAAAATAACGGAGGGCTAATTAAATAATCAAAATTAACACTGGGCTTGCGTCCTATCAATTTTTTTTAACTCATGGTCCCCAAATCCTTATGGATGTGTCATAAACACTTGCGTCCATAGTCTGCCAGGACTGAACGAACTTAGATAGAACCTAAGCAACTGAATTAACCGAGAAATATGAGGTATTCTCAAATTTGATTCTATTACTCATATATTCCCCTTAACTGTCTAGGCGTAGACGAAAAAAGATGGCAGTATCATATTTTGCAAATTCATTTTCCCCACTGATTTTCATCACTTAATTTTCAATTGTTTATTTTAACTAAAAATACACTGTCATTATTTGCAATGATCGTGTGCCACCAAAAAGAACTGCCGGTTAGGATCCATGTCCCCTAACCTTTACTAAAGTGTCCTACTAAATTAACTTCCGCTTAACCCCTTCAAGCCCAGGAACACGCTTTTAAATTCCATTCTTCACTCACAAAGTGAAAACTTAATTTCACTGAACTGAAATATACTGAAGGCAGTTTCTCTTCTGTGGAAAATTTTTCGTATATATACATAGCTCAGAAGTAAAATGTTATGGAATATAAACAAAAAATTCCAATGCATCAGGCAAGGCCCGATATAGCAACTAAGGCCTTCAAGGAATTGAATACCTGCCATTAAATATGCTGCCGCCAAAATTTAGAACTAGCACCCCCAGGGACGACATCTGGGGGGCTTGTACAAAATACTTATAAATGGATATATATTTAATTCCAACAGATGCATATTTAAAATAACTACTCTTTTTACGATTAATTTAGACAACGGAAAATTATTATTATGAAAATAATAAATAAATAATTTTAAATTAAATATTTATTCATCCAATTTTAAGTGATGCATCCATTTCCATATAAGAAATATATTACTAATGAATGCGTATAGCTCTCGTAATGGCAACAAAGAGTCCTTACGAAAAAAAGCACGGACTCTCTTTGTTGCCATTACGATCTTCATTTACTGAAAGGAAATTATCAAGATATTCACTAGCATAAACAAATCAAACAGTCGGTGGATCGAAAAACGTTTCGCAGTGAGGAAACTCCTGGCTTAAATAATCAAAAGGAAATCAAATGTAATGTCAAAAGCTTGTATCAAAAGTGCTTATACAGTAAAACACTTTAGGTGATCTAAAACCTAGAATTACCTAAGAGACAATGATATTACCTTTCTCTTAAGGGATATTAGTTTGAAAGAATGCTAAACAAAATAATTTTGAAAACTTACTTTTTCCACAATTAAAAAATTTTTATTCCTTATAATTTTAATTTTCACATGATTTTTGCTCAATTTTGAAAGCAATTTTGGTGACTTATTATTAAAAAAAAACTGCAAAACTGTGAGAATTTCAATGGAGGATATCATCGAAATTTCTCTAATGGAAACAGGGAAAAACTTTATCTTTTCCCTATTTGAGAAAAATATTGTGACAGAGCAAGATTTCAGACAAAATATCGATTGTTTCCAGAGGCTCGATTGGTCTTAAATGACTTTAAAAAGACCACTGGGCTAATCAAAGACTCTTATAAAGCGAAAGAGAGAAAGAACTATTCCATGTAAACTACGCCATCCTGAATAATGACTGAAATACGGAATTTGAAGCAGATTTTTGATATACCCGCTGAGCCATTTCTATATTAACATAAGTTTTTCCCTTTCTGCATAGAAAATGTCAGGATTTTCAGAAGTCTTATTATAAAATTTTTAAATAATATTCATTATTGAAAAATTATTTGGATAATTTTTTCTTCAGAGAAAATATTTTCAGAATTTTTACTTTATCTGACACCTGTTTAGTGGGAAATGAGCAAAGTCAAACTGTGCAAAATTTCATTGTGATATCGTGCAAGGAATTTAGATATGTCCTTTCAAAGACCGATAATCAGTAAAAATTCCATTTCGAGATACATAAGCTTAATATACAGATGTAAAGCAACGTACGCACTACTAACATCTAAATGACTATGCATCAAAAATTTAAATGCTGTATACAAGGAAAAAATCTTAAATTCATTACTTGTGACCAGGACCCAAAGTAGCTCAGTAGTAGTCCTTTTTATCCGGACTTGGGGTGCTCAGTTAAATATCAAAGAACGCCATCAATACATTCGTGTCGACCCCTGATATAGGTACGTTAAATCCGTTCACCGGAAAATCCTTCTACGGGTCAGTGGGTGGTGGAAGGTGCGAGCCAGATGTCGCTTCTTTGGGGGTTCTTAACTTAACCTTGAACTGGCATATCAAGAGAGCAATGTTAACTCTCATGTAGGGTGATTCTATATTTAAAAAAAATAGTCACAATATCAACGGTTCCAGGCGAATGCTTCAGACAAAGTTTCCTCCGTATAAGGAAAAAAAAAAGATTACTTATACCAACATTGTATTCATGCATTTTCTGAAACTCGAGATTTCGGAGAGAAGTAATCAGTTAGAGAATTTCAGACACAGGTATTAAAGCATCTGCGATAGTACGCAAGATTTTCCAGGGAAAGCTCCAGGAAAATCCGTTAGAGCGTAGTTGTCACACCGAGTGTCTCAGCGCATCCATCAATGTCAGCTCCAAGTCGCAAAGTAGCTTCCTTTAATGGAAAACAACGAATCGCTGTCAGCGATGCTGAAACTGCATAAGAAAATGAAAAAAAAAAAAATAAGAGTCTTTTATAGATAGTATCGCAAGTATCATGATGACCTGTCTCAGTTTCAGATCATACTAAACATCACATTGAACATAAGTTTACGATAAACAGTAATATAAAGAAAACTTTGACAAAATGTGCATTTTTTTTAGCAACACAGCCTTTATTGTTAAAAGTGCAGGTGCCGTGACTGCTTACATATTATTTATTTTTAGTTGAAATAAATGCATAGGTAAAAATTAAAGAATTATAAGTTATTGTAAATGTCAAAAGTTTACTGAATCTTTTACGTAATTTATCTTAGAATCCAAAGACAGGAAATTAGCCTCGGCGATATAAATTTTATAACAAAATAGTCTCATTTCTAATGTGTAGTTTGTGAACACTTTCCGATCGCATCTCTAACATTTATAAAATAACTCCCATTCCTCTCCATCCGAAAAATATAGAAGAAAATATTTTCAATTATACGCTGATAATAGGTGAATGCGGAAGCTTTGCACGAATAGAAGATAATAAAGAAAACAACAATTTCAAATGAATTCTAGTTCACTAAAGTACAATTTTTGTGGTTTAGATTGAGGTTGAACTCCCGCTGGCGAGTTCTATTTTGCTTTCGAAGATCTAAGATTCTAAAGAAATTATGTTAAAAGGTGTACTAATCAATAAAGTATTATTTTATTTTGGAAAATGTTTGTAGTTATTAATCGGGAAGCGGTTATGTGTTACCACTGAACCATCGAGTTTTTTACCAGAAGTCATAGGAGTGTATTAACTGTTAATTTCTACCGGCATAAAAATCTAACAAAATTATGATACAAATGTGATAATTAGTCTTGTGTTTTGCCTAGTTATGTTTTGCATGGTTATAATTTACAAGTTTCTAATACAAAATTTAAAGAAAATATTCTTTTTAATTCCTCAGAGTTTTGAAATTTTAGTAAACTAATCAATTCAACATCTTCATTTATTTTAAATTCTACGAAAAATTATAAAAGATAACCGAAAAAGTCAGAAAAAAATGAAATTACAATCTACTATGCCTCAAAAAAATATGGTTTGTCCACAGAAAACAGCGTAAAGGAGGAAAATCTAAATATCAAGTAGGTGCATGATTTGCAAGCGGAGATTTTGTCATCTCCTTCATATTTCAAATAGTTTATGAGATACGACTCTTCATCGTCAGAGAATGCTGAGTCAGTGTTTCCAAATCCCTCTCTCTTACAGATAACTGGGTTTCAGGGAAGGATTTCTAAGCTTTCAAGTATTTTAGGCCTCTCGTTGCATCTATCATTGTCGAGTCTTATAACGCCGTAAAGTAGCTATTTCCCGGGGGGCCTGCGAAATGTTGTCAAGCAGACTGCCATAAGGACTACTGAAACACATATCATAATCAGTATTACAGTAGAGCAGGCTGTGCGTGCAGGGATATGAATGTGCTAGTGACTATTAAAAGACAAAATAATGGATGTAGTTGATTAGTTGTGAGAACAAACATTGAGAATTAGAAGCATTATCTTGCTTGATCGCGCACAAACAAAACATGGAAAAAAAGAACCTTTCATAATTCCCTTTTTCTCAGTGTTTTTAAGGAATTTCTAACAAATAGGAAAATAAATATTAACGAAACAGGACAATAATATGAATGTCGACTCACCCAAAGAAAACCTTCATCTAACATAGTTTATTTTAAGATCTATGATACTGCTTCAGTTTCCAAGTATTATTTCCTATCGCAACTGTTGCAGAATTAATTACAAAGCCTCATATATCCTCCTGTCCATTCACGTATGGATGAAACCGAAATGGAATGTTATACACAAAATAAGAACCAGTGCATTGTACACCGAAATAGATAAAAAAACGTTTTATTTGTGATAAGAATATAAGTAGAGACAGTTTGTGGATGAATATATTAACGCTTTTGAACATGATTTTGCTGATCAACAAGTTTATTGAGATTCGTGATTTAAAGTTAGAGAAATGATCTACTAAAGAAAATGTATTGACTAGATAACCAATTTTATTTATGAACTTGATTCTTAGCTTACTGTTTTATCTTTAGAAGAATTAGAAGTATTATCTTGCTTGATCGCGCACAAAACACAGATTAAAAGAACCTTTCATAATTCCCTTTTTCTTAGTGTTTCTTAGGGATTTCAAACAAATAGGAAAATAAATATTAACGAAACAGGACATTAATCTATGTCTGTTTATGCAAGAATTGAGTATTTCAAATTCTAAAAGATTGAAAAAACTTTTTTTTTACTGTATGATACATTTATTTGAGTGTATATTGAATAAGATATATCTGAATTTCATGAAAAATTAATGTTACGTGGAATCACGTTCAACATTCCCTCAAAATGTTCTGCATGAATTTCCTCATTCCGGTTCAAAAATGAATAAAACAATTTAAAAAATTAGTTGCATGATTTTTTTCTCTCTCTTCCTAGAAGTTCCAGTAATAGGAAACTCCAACATAGTCGAACAATTTTAAATTTTTTATAACACGTTTTTTTATACAAATATGGGATTTCTAATTCGGGAATTCGTTGTATCTGTGGCTTACTACATGTTCATGATTTATTCATCATTTCTTCATTAGAATCCGGGGAAAAAATATAGGCCATTATTTTTTACTGCACAAGTATATATAGTAGAAACTTTAAAAAAAAAGTGTTGAGTCAGGTTAAATAGAGAAATAATTTAGCTATCGCTTCAGTTGGCCTCGCATATCGTTAATATCATTTCTCTATGGAAATTCTCCTCATAACGTTTTTAATCTAACACAAGCTGAATACCCGTGCTTCTGTGGCGTTGAAACTTGTGTTGGGGGGTTATTTAAACTTTATATTATAATTACTAATTAATGTTAGGATAGGTCTTTACAATCTTTAAAATCAATTTACAATTAATACTAGGTTTCAGTTAAATTTAAGTACAATATATGCCCATAGTGGTTAGTACATTTTAAAGACTTACGTTGTGTGTAGCAATAACCCAATAATTAAAATTTACCCTATGTTCTATTTACTGTTGCATCACTGTGGTGATTAATGAGCCAAAAAGAAAATGAAATTAAATCTAATAAAATTACCTCTCTATCATTGGAGTACACCTAAAAAATAAAATTACTTCATCTAAAAGAAAAACTTCAATTCAGCTGAGATAAAAAAAACCTAAGCTGAAAATCAGAAAATTAACTAAAAAGGCAAGGACCGACATGACAAGTTATACATTAACATAACAAATTTATTCAATTCAATCTCCTTCACATTATTACACTATATCTTAATAAAATGGTTAAACACCTGAGGATACCAACATTTCCTCCCAATAAACTCATATTAATCACAAAAAAACATCTGAATAATTGCAAAACAATTTTCTATTAATATAACCTTTGCTATCATGGTGACTGGTGAGAAAAAAAAAACGTTTAAATGAAAAGTGATAAATAAAATCAAAAGAAAAGCTAAAGAAAAATTCATTAATAAAAAAAAGGAAATTAAAATCATATTACCAAATTAAATGCTGCAACAAAAAAATAAAACTATAATTTTATGAAATCATGAGGGGAGACCCAGGCCAGTGCCATTTCTAAAGTGTGCATGCCGCCAATTCCTCAAGCCCTCGTTCTCCATCATGGGTCTTGGGTCAGCTCCCAGCTTCTTGCTCGCCTCCCTGGCCTCTGTCATTTTTTCGCACCCTCCGCTCCCGAGTTCGACGCTACGTCTCCTCCTTTGGATTCCGCGGGAAGTAAGAAGTTCCAATCCACGCCGACAACCTCGGACGAGGAAAACGTTGAAGTTCTGAATTAGCCGAAGGATACTTTTCTCCGACTAATCGTTATTTTTCATCTGCTTATTTTATACCATCATTGTTGTTTCCTTATTTCCTCCTTGAAAACACCGCCATCCACAAGACGCTGTACCCTTCCGCACGTTCTGGTATTCTCATCCTTTCTCCTCTCTGGCTCGGGGGGGGGGGGGGGGGCTTGGTTGTGCATCACGAAGAAATGGCGAAGACCGGGCATATCAAATTACCAAGGACAGCGGCCAGCAGAGGTAGCGATGAGAACTTGTTACCAAGCACAGATCCAGTTTTTTGGAAAGAAAGAAAAACAATGAATATTTCTAATACCTTTACTATTTAACTAAATTTCTTCAACCTTTGAAGTAAAATTCACCAGCCAAATACGTACCAGCCACCTCACAATTATTTCAAAATAAGGCTTATTCATTTATCAATATTTTAGCAATATAACATGTGATGATCTATTTCAACTTAATTCTTCACAATGTCAAAATTTTTAGAGAAATTTGCGCACTATTCTCCAAATGCGATGACATTAATCAAATCAATTAATATTTGATCACCACAAGTTTAACCATCACATATATTTAGCAGAGGCTTAATAAATTGATTAAAACAAAACACAACCGTTACTAAAATTTACTTACTTATTTTACTAACTTAATTATCTCAATACCCGATATTAAAATAACCGTCAATTATTTAATAAACTATTAATTATCATCACCACACTTCGCTACGGAGTGCATTCGTATTAAATACAACGGTCAAGGTATGCAATTAATGGAAAAAAATGTATTTATAAAAAAAAATCAAAGGATATTTTTATAGACAAAATAATGTAGAGGAAAATATTCAAATTAAATACATAGGGTCAATGAATGCAATTAATTTGTATGTTTAATATCCATAAAACATACTAATGTGAATTAAATTCTTAAAAAACTTCCATCTCAATATTCTAGTGGTTAAATTTTATCTTTTACTCTATTCCAATATTTCTTTTGTTAATTTATTTAGTTGTTATGTACGTGACACAAAATTAATTTAAAGTATCACAAAAAGAAAAGAAATCTCGTGATCACTATTAAATAAATTAAATTCTTAATGTAATCTTAACTGCAAACTTAAAAAAGTTACAAAAACAGCTTAAAAACTTAATTTAAACAAATGTAAGCACAATTTTCAAAAATCCTTCTTAGTGCACCCCTACACTATAAGAAGAATCACCATGCAAAATTTCAGCCTTTTAGGTCCAGCGGTTTGGTCTCTGCGTTATCTGTCAGTCAGTCAGTCATGTAACTGCTTTATATATATAGATTAGCATAAATAGAAAATTCTGGAATTTTTTTGTGGTACAATATAAACTTTTAAATAAAGAATATGAAGTTTATAAATTTCGAAATTTCTAAAGATAAAAAAATTAATCCCTTTTAGATTAAAAAAAATTATAACAGATTTCTGTGAAGGGCGCATACTGCAAAACCTGTCTTGCTTTAAAAGATTGCATTTACTGGTGTGAGAGTTTTCCCCGAGGCATGTAATTACAGGAGGTTACAGACTCGTGTCGCGTTTCTTTTTACCACTAAATGAATCCTGCTCCTTTTGGATTCCAAAAAATGTGCCCTTGTTCATATATGTAACTGATTATATTTTATTTGAGAATTTTGCTGCTAGAACCTTATAGAGTATTTCTACTTCAACCCTTACTTTTGGGTATGTATATCTTGAAGTGGCACTCTAAATAATTTCATTCAAACACAGTTCTTACAGAACAACAATGTTTATTTAAATACTTGCATAAGTCAATTTTGCTTTTGAACATAAAGCATACGTACTACTAGTACGAGATATATATAGCATTCATGCAAGGGAAATACAATTCAATATATTCACTTGTATAACTTAATACTCATTCAATAAAAATACACTTTGCAATATTCACACATACTTTGAAAGTCAACCAGCAGTGCTGCCACGTAAACTTTGGGCCTAACAAGAACTCGCGTAGGTTTGAAGCAACCTAGCTATGCCTCCAGCGGCTGCTCGCAAAACTCAACTATTATTAAACCAGACTCTAAGACTAGCTCCAGCTCAATACTTCGTTTCGACAGCTCTACTCCTCCTTTAACTTCCTCTCACTTCGTTCATTTAATCTAGCTGCCTGGTATTTATACCAACCACGTATGCCGCAATTAGCATATCTTAAGCGGCTTCTTTAACTTTATTCACCTAAAAGTTCGATTATTGTGAATCGAATCTTATGTAAACCTTACAACCTTATTTAAGATAAACCAAGAAAACTAAAATTTAGAGTAAAAATTGATTTTAATTAATTTAAACTATTTTCTCTTTAGTAAACGTGCGCTGAAAAAAAAAAGTGCACTGAACATCGTTAATACGCGCCCCGCTTAGTTCACGAAAATGCTTAAAACGCGAGTTTTCCTCGGTTCCTTGATAAAAAGAGTATCTTATGCGTGTGAAAAACCCCTGTCAATACGCGAACCCGCGCGAAATTTTATCAGTCCCTTGAGAAGAAAAACCTACGTTTAATACCGAATGAAGCTTGGATCCAAACAGAGGAGGTATTAAAGGGAATAATGTCACAAGCATTACATACTACAATTATTTAAACTAGGAATGCCTTTTCTTTCCAAATTTAATGCAACCATTAATTGTATTAAGGGTTTAATATAGTTTCTACCAAGGCGGAAGGAGCGAAACGTATTAAAAGAACATAGCTAATTTTGAAAAGACTTGTGTAGGACTTATACTTACAACAGTAACCCTTATTTTAATTACAAACTTTCGAACGTTCCTCCTAAATAAACACAAAATAACACAAACAAATAAAATATCAGTAAAGGAAGTTCTGATTAAAATCGACATTAAACATAAGAGCGTTGTATTAGTTTGGGAAATAATTTCAATGGACGTTTCGAAAGAGTTAACGCAAGAATTGATACGCTATCGACGTGCTGTCCTAAATTGTTCAATCATACTATGCATCTTGATATGAACACACTTAAATAATATGAATGCCGACTCACCCAAAGAAAACCTTCGTCCAACATAGTTTATTTTAAGATCTATGACACTGCTTCAGTTTCCAAGTATTCTTTCCTATCGCAACTGTTGCAGAATGAATTACAAAGTCTCATATATCCTCCCGCCCATTCACTTATGGATGAAACCGAAATGGAAAGTTATACAAAAAATAAGAACCATTGCATTGTACACTGAAATCGATAAAAAGCGTTTATTTGTGATAAGAATATGAGCAGAGACAGTTTTTGGATGAATATATTAACGCCTTCAACATGAATTTGCTCATTAACAAGTTTATTAAGGTTCGTTATTTAGATTTACAGTTAGAGAAATGATCTACTGAAGAAAATCTATTGACTAGATAACCAATTTTATTTATAAACTTGAATTTTAACTTACTGTGTTATCTTTAGTTCAAGGTTCAGCTTGAGTCCATGACAGAGAACATTGAATACAGAAGGTCGTTCGCACTTTATGGAAACGATTTTGATAGTTAAGTTTTATGTATAAATACCGTATGTTTTGCTGAGATTTGCTTCTATCTGATAGCCATGGTTGTTGAGAACTCGAATTTTCCATGAAAGTAAACTTTTTCTTAGTACTGTCATGTAAATTTTACCCCATTCCTCTTGAACCGTTTTCCAAAGTCCGTTCATTGTTTTTGGATGCCGTTTTCCTAACGCTCGTTGTAATAAACCGAAAGCGCAAAAGTCCACTGGAGAAGCGTCAGGTGATTTTACAGGTGTTTCATTAAATGGGATACACTTTATTCCTGTTTCTGTTCATTCTTTACTAAATAAGAGGCAGTTGATTTAGACGTGTGACTAGAGGCTTTGTCCATATGAAACTCAACTTCATCAATGTCCTTTCCGTATAAGGCTGGAATTTCTTATTCAAAAATTGGTTCTAAAATATTCTGCTGATAGTAGAGTGAATTAATTTTGGCTGTACTTGAAAATTTTTTAATTTTTAATTCGTCGTTGTAACAAAATCCTACAACTATCATGAACCCCTTTGGGAACTTTTCTGTACACTGACGAAGCCATTTCGTACGGTCATTCCCATTAGTTGAGCAATAGAAAATTGATAGTTTTTCTATTACAGTCACTTAAATATACCCATGCCTCATCGAGTGGTACCAAAAATTTCCATTTTTCAGCAGCTAGGTGTTTTTCATATAATTTTCTACAATTTGTTTTTCTTTCAGCAATATGCTTTAGAAAAAGCAGATGAACTTTAGGTTTAAACATCTTTTTTAACTTCAAATCTTTATAAATGACTTTACTTACAGTGCCAGAAGACATTCCTAGTTTCGATGCAATGGACCTTTGAGTCGGTGGATTTTCTTTTAGGATCTGAGACTTCACTTTCTTGATATTTACCTGCGTTCGAACAGTCTTAAGATGAGGTTTTGTGGTCATGTTTTTGATTTTTACTTTCAATTAGACGTTTTTTCCCTTTCAAATTTAATATATTATAAATACCTTTTTTTTGAAATGCCATAACCGCAATTTTTACACCGCTTTATAATTTGTTGACACGAATATTTCTCCTCGGAAAGCGAAGTTACGTAACCTTCAAGTCATTTACCAATTTTAATAGCGATTTTCAAAATAAATCTTTTATTTTGCATTCTAATGAAAACAAAACAGTAGCAGACGATTATTCTGAAGTTGCAAAATTTTTATCTGAAAATGCAAACGCCAAAATTAAATTACAAAATCGTTTCCATAAAGTGCGAACGACCTTCTGTATTAACCAAGCTATTAAATAGGTTAGCTTATAAATAACTTGTGGCTTCTAACCAATTTTTCTGTAAATTCGCTACCCTATTGTCATTTTACTTGGTGCCATATTACTCAAACCGGGATTACCGTTTTCTGGGTTACGAAAGGAATCTCTTGGCGATTTCTAGATTATGAAGTATGATGTAGGCACGGACGAGTTATTTATAAAATAAAGAAATGATCTATGGATAATTTCTGAATCACTTTGCGGCAGACGCCCAAACGGTTGAAGAAGCTGATCAATATATTCTCAAATGTATTCTCATTTGTTATATTGAATTATACTCCGATTTACTCATCTTTTGACCTAAGGAGAACCAAGTCAGTTTGGACAGGGTAAATTAACTCATTCTCTTTTGAGCGGTGTTTGCTGATATGAGAAAGGAAACTATGGGCTCACAAGAAACAAGACCTCTGAAAGCAATGTTAATTGCTTTGACTACACGTCCATGGATGGGCAAGAACATACGGGCATTTATATTACACATTTTATTTATATTTTCTCTAGTGTAGTCTGAAGTTCGGAGAAGGAATCTATCTACATGGCCGTGCACTATGAAAAGTATTTTAAGTCTGTATTTCTCAGACAAAAACGGCCCGATGATGGCCGAATTACTAGGGCGCTGGCTTTCGGTACCAAATTCTGTGGGTTCGAATCCCACTTTTCGCATGGATGTTTGTAGCCATTCAGAATCGTCTTTAAGATGTAGTTTCATGTCCAATTAGACCTCGTGTAGAAACAAAATCAGCGCTCTCAACCAAACCAAACCTTACACAAAAACATCTGATTATTAAAGAAACTATAGAAAGGGGGAAAATGTTTGTTCAAAAAGATAAAATGAAATATTATAAAGCGTGACTCTGATCAGGTGAACAGGGAAATAGTTATGACGTTACAAGCCTGTTAAAGCTGATTGTTCCGCATCCATCAATGTCAGCATAAAAGTCTGCTTTCATGGACTAACGAACTCCGAAAGAAATTTCAGTGAAATACCCATTATCATTATAAAGATCACGCGGCTTAGCTAAAACATGAGATTTTAACTAGATATTAAAAAAATTGCAGCAACGCAATTTTTTTATAATCCAACCGTATTATTGTTACAATTACGTTGGCATTATTTTCATTAATAATTTTCAGCCAATGTTTGATCCTAAATCAATATACAAAATATGAATCGGGGCAGGTACATAATAGCGGAATGGTGAAAATAAGGGGAAAGCACAATAAATACAGTATGTTTTATTCATTAACATAAAATGGAAACTTTCATTTTAACCTCATAAAACATAAATTGAATGAACTTGAAAATTTTGTTTTTGCGTAAATGGGTCATATGCTCTTATTTTCTTGAGTGGTTGGTTGAATGGGGCCATGTCCATTGGAGAGGTCAAGTCAAACCATAAGCGGTCAGCACCACATTATCCATATGAAGACACATGAAGACATAAGGTAAACAGCAATTCCCTGCTGTGAAGGTGAAAACATGATTTGGAGTTAGCTCAGTTTGAATACTGTTTCTACATTTTCTTAATTTATAACATATATGAAGCCCGATATTTCAAACTATGCAATTTATGTACACTTTAAAAAAAATAAAATATGTGTTACACATTAGTTGATTATCGTTAAGACAGTTATGTAACACTTGTCAGTTTACGAATATTTATAAATTTTTTCGACTATTACAGACAACTACAAGGAACCGTATCATCTATTTAAAAGAATAATTTTTTATACTCCTTTTATAAAATAAAATTTTTAAGAGACTTCTGAGAGATTTTTGAGAACTCAACTGATATTTAAAAGGCCTATGTAAAAAAAAATCCTTTTTCGTAATAAAATTAGATGTTTTATAATCACACAAGTCTGAAATTCACTATCAAAACTTTTAAAAACGTATATCTTTTCAGCCATATTTCATGGCAGTATATTCATAAAAAAGAGAAGAGGATTTCTTAAGAACAAGGAGGAAATATAGCAAATTATGAATCGAGGAGTAAAATTAGAACATTACTCACGGATTTGTTTTTCATCACAAATCTAGGTTCGGCTAGAAACTAGACTTTTAACTGGGAAAGCTTTCACAGATCATGAAATGAAATAAAAGTTAGTAATATTTGTTCGGAATTTTCGCTTGATTGACTTTCAAATGCATGAATTCAGATCAAACTCGGAATGAAAACAAATTTTCCTTTTGAAGACAGGGTCATGACCTTTCGAAGATGAAACTTATGAGCTAATTATACGTCGATTGTTGTGCGTATGTACTACACGAATCATCAGCAGATTTTTCCTGAAAGGTGTTATTCGTCTTATACATTTGGTTCAAAAAAGCTGCAACAAGTAACATTTAAGTAAGTTTTTATTTGAAAAAATTGCTAAAACTATTTTTTTAAGGAATGTCGAATAAAAATGCAAAGGAACTTAAAAAACGCAATTGAAATTTAAGAAATGATTATGTTTTTTAAGCACAGTAAGAGCCCAAAAAGAATATCCCCAGAAGATTCATTTCAGAGAATCAAATTTAAAATCTTCTGAACAAACAGTAAAACACTGTCAATGTTCACCAACAACAAACTGTCCCCCCAACAAGAATTCGATCTACACATATATAGAGGTCTAAGAAAAAACGGCAACTGAGCCGATTAACTCGATACTAAGCTTCCATTCAATAAGTGCTGCCTATCAATGGGCTACTGGTCGATATGTGGCAATCTCCCCCTCCCCCTCGAGGGGAGGTCGGAAAACCATTAAATCGTCGCTAGCCGTGAACGATGCTAAAGAATGGCAGACCCCCCGAGCGAAGAAGACCACAATGGACACCTCTTTGGGACGCATTCCTGGGATGAAAAGAGGAGACAGTCTGGCGCCATATTTTGACAGTGGCCGACAATGACAGTTTACGCCCTGAAACGAGATCGCTAATGAGGAAGCGGGTGATGAAGATGAATAATCGGCATCGTTTTTTGCGCACGGCTAGACGCTCAGCCTATCCGGAGCGAGCTATAGAGAGGAGCTAGAAAGAATTCCGCAGGATCAAGTTTTTAAATAAGCCGCCGAGGGGCTTGAAGACCAGTTCTTTGTGCGGAAGAGTTTTTTCTTAGAGGAGTTTAGGAGTGATACCTGATCTCCTAGCTCACGCACTTTTAAGTGATTTTTTTTGTTGAGGCTCTGTCCTCTACGTGAGAAGACCCTTTTCACCGAGAAAGGTCGGGAACCGATCGGAACTTGATCTCCCCAATTGTGTTATTTCGGAGAAGCTGCTAGCTTCCAGTTGAACGAGTGCGGGCCCTTTTTTCTGTGACCTGACCAGCAGTTCGTCGCCTCGTTTTAGCGACAGTGTGCTCCATCCTTGAGAGACAATTCCCGTTCTACTCCAACTTCTACGGACTGCTTTGTATATCTATCATTCGAGATCGCGGCCTCACCGCGTATATTAAATAAATCTGAAATTCTCATATCTTGAAAGTCTCTATTTAGTAAGCTGTCTACCTTACACGTAACCTGTTGACGCTACCTAAGTGTTTGCTTTTGACACAAATCGCAGAAATACGTTACAATAAGCTCTGTCGACAAAAGCCGATTAATAGGCTACGGGTCGATACATCCTGATGGAAAAAAAACCTGTAATAGTATTCCGATGAATAAAGTGTCAATAGACGAACGAGAAAACGGGGAACAAAAATACATGGGTTTTCTTGCTAAAGAATGTTATGAGAAAGGGATCAAGACTTGAATTCCAGAAGCCGACTATCGTCGCAATCGTTCTACGAAGCAAGGCAAGCTAGCAAAAAATTTGAACCATTGAATATGAAAGCTCAGTTTTACATAAAAAAAATAAATCAGAGGAAAATTAGGGTTAAGTCGAGACAATTCGAATTTAGAATGAGGGAATTTACTGGAGCGAATACGAATATGTTTTGTACGCCAGGAACATTTGCTGTATTCAGGTCTCCATTTTTAGCCATACGCTCAAGTTGAGTAGCAATAAAGTTTGTTACTGAATACATAGTTCTATCTTCTTTAGGTCAGAACCTCGTCAAGTCTGCAAGTCAGATTGAAGAAAATGGGTAATTATTAAGAGCTTCTCTGAAGGATTTGAGATGAAACACCCAAATTTAACGAATAGCAAATAATTCTTATTTCTGTCAGTATCAGCGATGGTATCCTGAATATCAGTTTTCTTTACAGATGACCTTAAAAGTTCCGTGTCAGAAACAATTATAGCTTAAGTTTCTATTCTGTTGTAATACAAGTATTATATAGGATGCTAATAATCCTAAAACACATACCGTAATGTCTGAGACTATTTGATAAACACTTGACATAACATGGCGGTACTAAAGAGATTAAATACCCGACATTTTCCGAAAGCCTTTTCTTCCACCAGGTGATTTTTGTTGTATGACTCTTTCCCTCGAGGGCTACGTCAAAACACTCCAACGACAGGACTGGTATTTATTGTCATACTGTAAGAAATTCATTCCAGTGAGCTAAAAACGGAAGTTTGTGAAACACCCTTGTAGAAGTATTGGTACTATTATCACATGCAATTGGAGCACGGTTTGTAAATATGCAGAGTTGTCAACTAATCGGACGTTTAAGGAGTTTCTCCTACTAGACATCGCATATCGGCATATTATGCTCTTTAATTCATTATGCTTTTCGTAAAAGTGCAATAGTAAACCTAGAAGGCTTTTCCCCACGCCTATAGACATATTTTTTACAGCTGAACAAATAGTAAAAACATTCTTCTCTAAAGGAATGCTCTTAATTTTGTTTCATAATATAGCAAAGTTTCCACAAAGTAGGCACGTAAAAACACCTTAATATGTCTTCGTTTGTATTCATAATAGATAAAACTAAATTAAGGATACTTTAATATAGGATTCACATGCTTCTAAAAAATTGGGCATTGTCAGTAAATTTCTTAAGGAATTGTCGTAAATTCGAGGCAGCAATGACAATTTTTTTAATCATATTTCCAATTTCAGTCATTACTGAATCACCAGTAATGGACTACGATGAATAAGTATCACGGGCTTCAGGTAGCCTTGAGGTAGCGCTGTGGCTTTCGGTGTTGAAAATTCTCGGATCGAATCCCGACGCGTGTCATTAAATTCCATCGTGTCTAGCCTCGATATGAGCACGTTAAAACCATAGACCGGAAAGTTCCTCTATAAGGTCAGTGTCGACCTCACACTTCTTTGATTCGATTGTTCAGAACGTTCACGGTAGTAGATTTAGCATCACACGAGTAAATATTCACATTATAAAGTTCAGCACCCCACCACTGAATATTCAAAAGTTTTTATTTTCTCTCGCAAACACAATCACGACACTCACTGGGCTTGTAGCGGCCCAGGTTTTCGGTGCTGAGGGTGCTCGGATCGAATCCTGGCGTCGCGCCACGAAAAATGCCTCCGTTTGTGTTGTCCCTTCATAGGGGGTAATGCTGTCCGCCTATATGGTGCCCCCATAAGAAAATGGGCAGTAAAATTGCGGCGTAGTATAGGCGAATGTTTGACAAGTGCCTCCGCATTGGAAAAAAAAATATTGAAGCACGCATAAGGGAAATTAGGAGCGTAAGTTAATTTGTGCGATCGATAGGTACGTTATGGAATCTTTTTATTCAAGTAACGCAAAAGAGACTGAATATAAATATAAAATTTGATATTATGGACTTTGACAAATTTTAGGTTTAAACAGGTATTGAATTCGCTGCTGTGAAAACGATCATAAAATCTCCGGATTTTTTTTTATTTGCTTTTGAAGTAGTTGATAAAATGTTGGCAACCCTAATATGTGGACTGATATTAGATATCACTAGACTGCACTCTGGAAAACGAACCAACAATACAAAGCCAAAACAGTATACAAACAGCACTCAATACTGCTTTATGCCGCTTCTCTAACAACGCATCTGCTTGAGATTTAAAGAATTTTTTACTTCTTCAAAACTATAAAATCAGAGTTCTCCAAAATCCATTTGAAGAAGAAAATAGATTAAGTGAAATCCAATATCAATTTCTTTTATTGAACAGGTTTGTAACTATATGCAAACTGTATTATTTTTTCAAATGCAAGTGAGAAAAATGTAGGATCAATATAGATTTCGGAAAAATAAATTCATGATTGATGGGACCAATCGATTTGTATTTTTATCATCTTTCAAAACAATCTGAATAGATTAATAGTAAGTGCTCCATAAAATATAGTTAGTTGAAGGTCACTACTAAAAGTTACACCCGCCTAATAATTATCTTGGTATCATGTGATAGTTAAACGGAAGAAATCACTCATTCTCTCGAGGCAACAATATTGGAGTTAGAAGAGTTAATTTATCGTAATTGCTTTCAAACTTTATTTTTTTTCACTTTTCAGAAATACTTTTCAAGAGATATTACCTGCGATACTGAGATTAAATCGTTTAAGAGTAACATACGACAGCTATACGTAATATGATATGTCTTCAACGACAGGTTACATTGAAAAGTATAAATTTTCACGACTCCGTTAGGGGAATTGGACGTTCAACCTCCTTTTCTTTTACTCTATATAATAAATGAGGATAATTTATATATATTTTCTACATTGAAGACACTTAGAATTCACAAATAAGTATTTTATGTTAGAATAAAACCAGTTCTTCGGAATTTTTTTCAAAAATGATAAAATTTTTCAAAATGCTCCATGCGCATACATTTTCACCAGATTTCTTCCAAATTTCTCAGGAGGGTAAATGGAAGTGTTTGTTACAAAATTATGCACAATTCTTTAAAACAACAAAATATTTCCAAAATTTTTAGACCATGAAATGAAATAAAGAGATACAGAAACTTTTAAAAAGTAACAGACAGATTGAATTTGAATATATATATATATATATATATAATAAAATATTGGGTGAGTGTCCCAAATATCGCCCCTGTGCCTAATATCGCCTACTCGTGTTTCTAAAGTATGATTCGCGCTATGTAAGAGAAAATGCAGTAACTTCTTAGTTCTGGGTTTGTACTAACAGCGGCGATAGCGACAACGCTCTTATCACTGACGACAGAAACTATATGGCGTCTGAAGTTGTTTTGGCTGTTGTCTTCGTAAACTTTGCCTCCAAAGAATCAGAATCCAGTGAATAACCAGGTAGGTGCATCCAAATTCTAATTTTGCTTACACCGTTTGAAAGTGCATTAAACAGAGACTTTGCTAGCAACGCCTTTTAAGAGGTGCTCCTAATTTCGCCTGGTAGGCGGTAAGAGGAACAGAGGTAGGCGATATTAGGAACCACTATGGAATTCACTGGAAATTTCAATGTTTCCAATTTAGCTACATAACTTAAACTGGCACTGATTTTGGAGCTGGTTGATCTCAGGATTACAAAGGAAATAGTTCTTAGGGATGTTCTTTGCGTTTCCAGCCTAATCAGAAACTAAAAAGTGCATGAAATGTTGAAAAAAGCTTGAGAAGACGATATTTGGGACACCTACCTTATATTTATGACTTTTGATTCATGGGGGGGGGAAAATATACAGTTATGTTTATATATTTATGGTAAACATATATTTAAAAAATTAAGGCTTTTAAATGATATAGAAAGAGCAGAGAGCATTTTGAAAAATACAAGTATTTTGAAACAAAATTGAAAAACGAGGCTTTTTTCCACAAAATAAATTTTTGAGAATTCTGAATGTTTTCCACATAGTAAAAAAATTAGTCGTTGTTATCTCATGTGTATACAGAGTTCAAAATGGAAAGTTCAAAAGTGAAAATTGATATGTGTACAGTTCTTTAAACAACAAAGTATTTCAAAATTTGTAAAAACATTCATGATTTGAAAAATAAATCTAAACTATTCTAAAATTTTAAAATATTGTGGGAGGGGGGAAGGAGTTAACGTGGGTCACGCGTTAAAAAGTAACAGGCTGATTTTCAAATCAGCCTGTTATATATCTGTGTGTGTGGTGTATGTGCCTTTGATTCATAGGAAAAATATACAGTTAAGTCATATATTTTCGGTAACTTATATTAAAATAATTAAGGCTTTAATGAGATAGAAAGAGAAGGGTGCATTTTGAAAAATGCTAGTATTTTGAAAAAATTAAAAAAACAGGCTTTTTTTTCACAAAATAATTTTTCTAGAATTCTGAATGTTCATCCATATAGTAAAAATATTATTAGTTATTCTCATTTTGTATATAGAGTTCAAAATTGAAAATTGAAATAAACGAGGTTGAAGGTCCGTTTTCCCCTTAAGAGAGTAGTTCACTCCATTAGAGTTTTAATTATAAATTGTGGGTTTTATACACCTGTCAAATGTCTTTATGCTTTGCGTTCGTGGTTTTAGTCATGCGGAATCCGAAAATCAAAAGTACTAATAAAAAATATCCTTTAAAAAGGGATCTCTCTTAACCAAAAATTACTTGATAAATAAATTGAAGTATTTTCTTGCCAAGTTATGATTTGTTATTTCGATTATCCACCCCCCCCCCTTCTTTAGTTTTACATTTTCTTTCTACTGCAATTAAAAACTTGGTTTCTTTCCTTTGAAGAATGCCGCAAAGTTTATTTTCTTGGAAGCATTTCTTTCGCGAGCCTTAAATAATATTCTCCGTTTATTTTCGTGGCAAGAAGAAATTGCTTCTTTAACTATTTCTCTATTAAACTTCATGGGTGTGTGTGTTTTTTTTTCGAAACAATGCAGCGAGAAACATGTTATAATTCTTCCGAAATGTCAGCATCTCAGGGTTGTATTTTTCAGCCTCAACAGATTAACTGAATTTATTTTTTGAAAGCGAAAGATTTTCTCCCAACTCTTAAGGGTATGCAGAATAAACAAATATATCAGTTTTCTTATTTTTACGTATGAGAGTTCAGAGAATAGGTAATTAGGGGTTTATGTGTTTGCGTCATATACTGAATAAATTGCATGTTCTGATTTTTATTATTGAATGCTGTTTTGCTACCAAATACAATTACAGGCCCATTTATTCTGCATTAAAGTGTTTTATCCTTAAAAATATTTGAATCGGTCATTTGAAAGGAGGAGTTATCTCCATTTTTTAAAATTTTTCATGAGAAGCAAAAAACTATAACTCGCCTTCATGCATTATTTGTTAGACTAAATTTAGTATTTATTATGTTTATAAGGTTATCAATACTGGTGGAAAAATATAATTTGTTACTATTTTTTTAAACATTAAGTTTAAAAAAATAGTAACAAAGGCCCCAGAAAAGTTGGAGAAAAGTGGAGATGACTCCTTTTCAAAATGATCGATTCAGTTAAAAACTGTATTACTTCCATATTAGTTTTTTAAAAAAGTACTTCTACAGAGTAGCGCTTGCTTAAGGAAAATCTAACACATAGTTAAAAGCGAGTATTTCAGCTACTCCTTTTTAACTAATTGGGCACTATACCTTAAATCTATGAATGTTTTGTTTTGTTTTTAACATGTAAAAGTAAATATAAACTATCAGTGGGATTTAATACCACAATCTTAGTTACTGCTTTTCCTCCAGTTTATAAAATGGTCTATAAACATTCTACGGCCGGGGCGCAGGTGGTCCAGTTGGCAAGGGCATTGAGCCAGTAACCTGCAAGTTGCGGGTTCGATTCCCGTCGCCGACAAATCCACCGACGTGTACACTAATGGTGGCTGGTGCACGGGAAAAATCTGTCGTAGTTGCAATGTCCTCCAAGTTCACGAAATAGCTCTGCAGGTGCGGGGTCAAGTGTCTCTGGTCTCGTCACTTGACTCGGTTCAAAATTAGAAACCGGTTCATAGGGGGTAATGCTGGTCCACCTATATGGTGCTCCCATAATAAAGAGGCCAGCAATACCGCGGTGATAACAGGCAAATGCTTAAAAAGACAAGACCTCAGCATTGAAATATAATCATGGCCTATAAACATTTCACAAACTATTGTCATGTTTCAAAACAACGTGTTGTCTAGTTAGAAGGTGCGTAGATTCAGTATATCTTTAGGGAAATAAAACATCTACTACGGCTGCCCATGACGTTCGTTTCTAGAGTTGAAAGGAGCCATTGAGTTTTTTTCCAGGCTAGACGTTACATATTCCTTAGCAGTGGAACAGTTTGACCGATCTCGCGTTAGATTTTCACCTGTCAAGAAAGCCGTCTTATTTCTCCAGCCGCAGTGTTACTGGTGTGTTGTTAGAAAGAAAAATGGGAATCAAAATGTCTAACTTGCAATCATCTCGTGCGATTATAGCATTATGAAGTTAGTAATATCGTAAAACCAAGAGGAAACAAAACGATTTTTGCGGACAAGACCACTTATTAAGAAAACGCAAAACCGTATCTTTTTGATTTGGATCAAACCCTAGAAAAAGAACCCATTCATAAAGCCGTGTGTTCCGGACCAAGGCCAACTACAATATTCTGAGATATTATAAGTTCAAGAAATTTATACAAAAGCATAAAATGCTATGAATGTGAAAATATTTAAGTACTTCAAACGTGACACCTCTATAAGTTCTAGACTAGGAGTCCTTCGTGAATGGGAGGGTACCTGACAGAAATCCTTTACGGCGTTGCCGCAACCTAATTAAACCCGCAAGTAGGCTTTTAGAAAGACTTCCTACGTATCTTCCTTTAGTGACTAACTATAACCTACGACCTACCTCAACACTTCGGAGTTTCTGAAGACGACAAGGAAATGCCGAGGCCCAATTCTGGGTTGTCAGTCTTTCCTCAAAATCAGTATTAATGTTGCACAACTTTTACTATCAATAATATCATTATTACTATCTTTACTGCGATTATTACCATTTCTATTGTTATTATTATTGTTACCACTACATGTTACTATTACTAACACCGTTATTACTACTATAACTTTTTTGTCAGTCTCTCTGTATAAATAAACAAATAAATGTTTACAAAGAAAATTTTCCCTCCTTTTACAGCGCTGAAAAAAATACAGCACCGAAAAAGACTTTTGGTGTATCAGACCATTGGCTTATGGTAATAAATGGACATTTCTTTTCATGAGCCGATAAAACACAGCAGATACAGAATACTATTACAGGTGAAATTCGATAGATTTCTCCGAAAAATTTACACGAACGTCTCCGGTGCGCAGTTTTGTACGCCATCCTTTATCCTGTGGACTGCAGTCCATAAATCTCTAGAAAGTGATAAAAGAAACGCGAAAGGCTTATGTTACCATAAGCACGTATTTGCGGCGCGCTGGTGTCCGGTAGCGATAAAACGTACGGTGTAGGCGTAAGGCAGATGGATATATTCGGTGTCTGTCTCCCGTGGCAACGAACTCAGGGGTCATTTTATAAGCGTGTGGAGAGCCAAGTTTTTAAAGCTGATAAATTTTCTCATAGGGTGGAGACACGCAATTATTGCTTTCTATGAACTGAGTTCTAATGAAGAACTTTTTTTTTTTTTAATTCTCCAAAATTTTGAAGTCGGGTTTGTTTATGGAAATAGATTCGCAAACTCTTCTTGCAAATTATCCAAATCTCAGTTCATTCAAAGTAACAAAATTGACATTAGCTTGAGGAGTAAGTTCTGACACTTCTCTGAGAATCCCCTACCCCCTCCCCCACCAATTTCCAAGAAAACTTTCGAAATCACGGGTTCAAGTAGCTTGTCCTACTAAAGGGCAATTTTGAGGGAATTTATGAAAAAGCAATGATCAAGATATAATTAAGATATGCATATATACTTATACATACTCTCTCTCTCTCTCTCTCTCTCTCTCTCTCTCTCTCTCTCTCTCTCTCTCTGTGTGTGTGTGTGTGTGTGTGTGTGTGTGTGTGTGTGTGTGTGTGTGTACAGATACACACACACATATATATATATTACATGTGTGTGTGTGTAGGTGTATCTGTATACATACATATACACACACACACACACACACACATATATATATATATATATATATTACATGTGTGTGTGTGTGTGTGTGTGTGATCCTCGTCTCCGTCTAACAAGTTTAATGAATTAACAATTAAAATTAAATGGCGTCTACAAAGCATAATAATAAGACAAGAAAAATTATAGCCGTCAGCTAAACGTCAGACCTCATCTAGTCCTAAAAACCGTCTCACTCTCCAAAAGGCGCACACTTCCGGTTGCTTGAAAAAGTTCACCTGTGCCAGAAAGTAGTGGGTTGCTAGGATCTATTAGTCATCAACCCTTTGAGGTATCCTGCAACTATACAGTTCCATTCCACACACACGCACACATATATATACATATAAATATACACTCAAGAGCCAAAATATTATGACCACCTGTCAATAACGAGTTGGCCCACCTTTGGCGCGCAACACAGCTTCAACCCGCCTTGGCATGGATGCCACAAGTCCCTGGTAGATGGCCGGAGACAGATTGTACCAGATGTTTAAGCAACGGTTACGCAAATCCGAGATATTGCGAATTGGTGGTCTTTGAATTCTGAGCTGCCGTCCCATGACATCCCAAATGTGTTCTATCGGATTGAGATCCGGTGAGTTAGGCGGCCAGAACATTAACTGGAATTCAGCATCATGTTCCTGGAACCACTCCAACACAACTTTAGCCTTGTGACACGGGGCGTTGTCCTGTTGGAACATTCCATTTCCAGCTGGAAAAACAGAGGCCATGTAAGGGTGCAACTGGTCCGCAATGATGTTCAGATACCCTGTAGCATTCATGGTCTGCTCTACCACAACCACGGGTCCCAGAGACGCCCAAGAGAACGTCCCCCAAAGCATAATACCGCCACCACCGACCTGTGTATGACCTACTGTACATTGAGGGAGCAACAGTTCACCTGGAAGACGGCGTATCCTGACACGGCCATCGGCGTGATGAATGACAAACCGTGATTCATCTGACCAGGCAACTCTCTCCCACTGATCCATGGACCAGTCGCGATGTTCCCGGGCCCAGCGCAGGCGCAGTTGGCGATGACGCTTGGTCAGCAAAGGCACACGAGTGGGACGTTTGCTGCGTAGCCCCATATCCAACAGTGTCCGCTGAACAGTGTGCTGCGATACTATTCTACTTGGCCCTGCATTATATTGGGCTGTCGGCTGAGCCACTGTCTGGCTCTGGTTTTGCTTCACCATGCGAGACAGTCTCCGACGACCTTTTTCTTTGATAGCGTGTGGACGTCCAACACCATGTCGTCTATTGCTGGTTTCACCGTCATTCATCCACTTTGCATAAGTACTAACAACTGTAGGTCGCGAACAACCCACGAGTCGTGCAGTTTCGGAAATACTTGTTCCGAACCTTCGAGCCCTTACAATCTGCCCTCTATCAAAGTCGCTTAGATCCGCAGCCTTTCCCCATCACACACAGAAGTCAGTGAAAGAATGATTCTTCAGACTCTCCAGCAGCAGTTAAATACCACTTCCACCTGATCACGTGCCTTCCACGTCATCCAGGCGAATTCATTGCAAAATGTAGGGGTGGTCATAATGTTTTGGCTCTTGAGTGTATATACGAGGGTAGGCTGAAAAGTAATGCACACATGCTTGTAGAGCGCGAACAAAAAGAAATAGCGAGATCGGGCAAAAAGAACATTAAAGTACAATTCTTAAGCTTCAAAATCATATATTTATTTTTCAACATAGTCACCGTTAAGGCTAACACATTTCTCCCAACGTGCAACAAGTTTTCTCATTCCGTCACTGAAAAATTCTTCCGACTTTTCTCGAATCCACGACTTGACAGCTGCCTTCACCACATCGTCCGAGGTGTAATCATTACCCTTTAGATCTCTCTTGAGTAGGGGAAAAATATTGCAAGGCGCAAGATCGGGGGAATAAGGAGAGTGTTGAATCGGTTCAAACTTCAGGTTTCGCAGAGCCTCTCCAGTCCGACGCTGTTCTCGCCTGTGAGACGTCGTGGTACCCATCGAGCACAGATTTTACGGTATCCCAATCGTTCTATAATGAAGCAGACACATCCCTTGGATACTCCATTATGGTTTGCGATACGCTTTTGAGTGATTCGCCGGTCATTTTGAATCAAATCGTCGACGAGTTTGCGATGTTCATCGTCTGTGACAGTGATAGGAAGTCCGTTGCGTGTTTCATCAACAATTATGGCTTTTCCAGGCTCGAAACCACGAAATTTTATTACCCATCCATTTACAGTACCCCTATCAACAACATCGTCACCTTAAACAGCCTTTAAACGACGATGAATCTCAGTAGGACTCACTTTTCAGCTGTTAAAAATTCGATAACAGCCCGCTGTATAACTCGCCGTTGACATAGCACTAGAACACGTCTCCATACTACCGCTTTTCAAAATACACAGGATGAACACAACGATTTCAAACCCGCGCATGCGTATTGAGGAGGGATGGAACTTCTAAATGCCACTTGGCGCTGTTTTGAAGGTCATTTCGTTCGCGCTCTACAAGCATGTGTGCATTACTTTTCAGCCTACCTACGTATAAAACTGGGATAGACGATCACTTTCAAAACATGTACCATTACTCACTTTCTCGTGAATTCTTTCATCCACAAGCAGCTTATATAGATCGACAGACATTTGACGATGCTTGAAAAGTTGATTGGGTAGTGAGCAGGGCAGGTGATCGTGATTTAGGGAAATTTCAACGAGGTATGATAGTTGGTGTTCGTGTGATGTGTCATTGCATTTTGGAGATACGGGAGAAGTTTAAATTTTCAACTTCAGTCTTTTCAAAGGTGCACTTTGAATAAAAGAATTTCGGAAAAACATCGAACCGACTGCAATAGTGTGGCCGTCGACAGACTCGGAATGACCATGACCGGCGTCTTCTGTCGACAATCATATCAAGCGTAAAGAACACAACATCACCGAAAATAATGGTGCAATTAAAAGATAGGACCTATACGAGCGTGAGGTCTGTACAATGTTCATTGCATGATATCGGCTGTAATAGCCTTTGCCTAAACGTATATCATCATCTGCCATGAAACTGAGATAATGGCGTATCAATTTTTCTGGCAGTTCAGTATTTATATATATACACAGTGATTTCCGCTTGTAAGAATCACATTTGTTAGTACTGTTTTTGATTCTTATAAGTGGTTGATTCTTATAGCCGAAATTTGTGTTTTGGGACAGGCACACACACACCTATATATACATATATGAGAATTTACCATAAAATACTCTGAAATTTACGTTAATTATCTTTTATCAAAAATTTTTTTTTATTATTTTAAAAATACAACTTAATTTGTAGACCTATAAGTAGACACACATGATTTTAGTAAGAGAAGAAAAAAATTAAATATGTGTTACAACATACCTGGTTAACAGTTTTAACATTTCAGCTACAGGAAGGGTGCAAGAAAAAGTTTTCTATGGTAGTTTGATGTAATGAAGTTTTCAGGAGGCTGTTTAATACCTCTTTCAATATTAATAGTCTCAGACGAAGATTCACCTTCTAGCTTACGTTTCACGGTTTGATAACGTGCTGAATCTACTAATGCCTAGGTCATAGAGGTTTGCCTAGGTGATAGTGGACACTTCGCCGGAGATTTATGTGTTTCAGGGTCCAGGAAGCCGCACCCAGGATGTGGGAGGTGGGAAAAAAAGAGTCCCTGTCTTTGTTTGTCAGTGGAGAAAATTGAAACCGGACCGGACAGGTTATGATGCTCCTGGGTAAAGCTAATAGGCAGTGTTTAGCTAAAGCGTTTAAGGGGAAACTATTATATTATGTCTAACAAAGAAAGGTATGCATTTTACGACTGTATTCCATCCCATCTTATCAGGCTTAATTTAAGAAAAAATAAAGGAAGTACTTCGTGCTTTTTGAGGGTTTATGTGGCTTTTTTGAAAAATGAAAGGAAAGCGAAGAGTGTAAGCTGATTCTTAAAACCGGTGGATTGATTCTTTAAAGCGAAAATTTTAACATGGAAATAATACATCTGCTTTTGCGATATTAATTCTTATAAATGGTTGATTTTTTTAACCACTGATCACTATAAGCGGTGGTTACTGTATATATCATGCAGCGGATATACTAAATTGTCTCTTTTCTCTTTCATTTCATGAATTCATGTCTTTTCCAAATTAAGAAACAATGAAACAGCCCAAAATGTAACATGATGTAGCCTTTTTAGAACATGGATTTTAAAACTGAGCAACTACGCGTGCAACTTTAAGGGGATGCGATAAATTATTGCAAAATAATAAGAGAACGGAGCGGGTAATTTTTTCCTTTGAATACTAAACTTGCCAAACTGAATCTTACTTACCGAAGAGAAGTTATATTTTCTAACTCAGTTCTATTTTCTCTGGAAGGCCAAAAACATTAAAGTACAGGCTCAATTTTTCACGGTAAACAGGTCTTGAAAGTTTCAACTAATCTACGGTAAATTAGAAAGAAAGATATGTTATGTATTTATTGCAAACACATCCCTCTGAATAATAACTATTTAAGATTTACAAACTTCTATTCGAAGAACTAAGTTTGAACTTTTTTGTTACCCTTATTAGTGTATAGATTTATTTTTAAAAATCAAATTCAATGAATGTATTGTTGAAAATTGTGTTACAATATTTTTGCATTTTTTAAAAATATTTTTATCTGATCATTACGATTTTTTTAAAAAGATACATTATTAAGATTATAAGAGTTAGTACATTTTCAAGTAAAATACTGGAGATTCTACGTCATGATTAAAAAAGATAATCTTAATTTGGAGAAATATTTTATGAAGTAAATAAGGCGTTCTTTTAATAACAAAGGCGTGCAATTTAAAATACTATTGAAAACCAGTGTTTAAATGAATCCTGCAAAACACAGGATACATGACCCTAATAAAAATCGTAGTCATTAACAATTCGTATTCACAAGGGAAACTCTAAAGCAGTCTATCGAAATTTCCTGTTTCTGTTACTAGAACGATTTGACTGATTCTCATTTAATCATAATAAAAAGACATTTTGTGCATACGATAAAAATAGATTTTGGTATATTGCATTGATGAAATATCTTTTTGGGAAGCAATAATTTATTTTAATGACTAGAGCCAGTAAGTTGTTCTCAATCGCATAGAATGTTTTCCCATTGGGTCATGAAAAGTATTTACATCTCTTTCTAAAACACAGGGATAAAAAGCAAATTTTAAAAGAAGTAATGTAGAATAGCGATCTCACTGTGATTTGTAAAGTTTTTATCCTGAAACTAAGATGAGAATCATAAACTGTTTCATTGAAGTTAAAATGTGAAATATATAGAAACCATTTTTATATTTATGCCAGTTATGGTGGAATTCAAATAAAGGCCACATAATTACATCTTTTATAAAATTGAATAGTCGAAGATGGTGGAAGAATTACTGTGTTTTCCTATCACTTATTAACTTCCCTATAATCACTTAACATAAAACATATTCAATGTTTTAAATGGCTTTAAATGGGTAAATTCCCTAATAACTCAAAGAACTTTTTTTCTGAGTAATGAGTGAACAAAAAAACATTTTGATTCGAAATATTATAGGTTCTTGACTAAAAGGCTATTAATTCAAAAGCGGTCAAAATGTGGCGTGTCAAACCCCCCCGGCTCTGGACAGCCAGTAATGTCGTCCAACAAGGTCGTAAATTTTATACACCTATCTTTTCGGAGACAAATGTATTTCGAATCGCAATAATGTCTAATTGATGTCATTTCTTTTTGCCACTGCGTATACCGGTGAGCAACTATTTTCAGAGATGAAGCACACGAAGAGTAAAATTTTATAAAATACATCTGATGAACACTTAACCTGCTATATCTAATAAGAACTCACCATTTAAAAATTCTAACTACTTCCATCGAACGAAGCCCTGACGCTCTAGTTTCGAAAAGACGACGTGAAATAACCCACTAGTTTTTTGTTTATGTTGTCTTCTTTCTTAATGTCTTAATAAAACAATTTTAAAAATAAAGGAAGTTTTGTTGCTTACATACTTTAACTATATTGTGTTGTTGTTTGTTGGTTCTAATCGACTCACATCCTATTTAAATTCAGATGAGATCCATGAGGTTATTGTCTCTCGCAAAATCCATGACCAGAAGGGATTTTGTAATGAGATCTTCTCTGGTAAAGCCCAGACACTCCAAAATGTGCTCCGGGGAGGCATGCCGGACATGACACTTAGTGGAGATGGAAAAGACCTTTCTTCCCCCGTCAAAAGAAAGGCGCCTGAGATGTCCACCAGCGGGCCTAGGAGAGTGCAGTTTAACTATGTTATACATTTTAAATACGGCCCAAGTGGATCCCTTTTCCCTCAGTGTATCACAGCTAAGTCATAAGGTTCGACACCAATGGTCTGTGGCGGCCCAGCGATTTCGTTTCATCTTCAACTGACAGAAGAAGAAACCTCGGTGAGCCGAGGGAAGAAGACATTAGCGAGGCACACCGATGTAGCCATATAAACACCGGGATATTGTGAAGAACGCTCGCTCCCTCTCTCGCTCGATTCTTTTTCAGAACGCTGGGAATCCAGCTCACCAATCCGCCTACAATAAATTTAGCCCGGGAGTACAGCACGATGACAATTTTATGTTTTTCACGTTGAAGTTCGTTTATATAAAGTTTGTTTGTTTGTTAAGGGGACAAGGCACTTTCGAAATAGCAAAATTCGACCGAATTCACGAATTTTTTTTGTCCCCAAAAAATCTAGGTGGGTGAAGCTTTGATCACAAAGTGAAATTTTCTCAATCAAATGATTTTTAAGCGTTTTATTTACATTTTTAAAAAGTGGGCGTGGCATTTAAAAGCTATTTAAAGGCCATTGTGATGGATTGTTTCGAAATGTTCCATGCGTGTTAAATTTCTTCTGATTTCTTCCAAATTTCTCAGGACAGTCAATTGATGTGTTTGTCACAAAACGTAGCATAATTCTTTGAATCGACAAACATTTGCTAAATTTATAGACCATGAAATGAAGTAAAAGCATGCGAAAACTTAAAAATTAAAAGGCATATTTAATTATTATTTTTTTTATGGGTTTTAATTCATACAAATAAATTTCAATGAACAGTTATGTTTATATATAGATATGGTAAATTCATAAAAAAATTGAGGTTTTTAAATGACATGGAATGCGGTGGGAGTATTTTGAAAAATGTTAGCATAAAGCTAAAAATCTTTTATAAAAAGACCTTATTTGGTCACAAAATACTTATTTAGCAATTCTGATAGTCTTCAATGTAATAAAAAAGATTATTAATTATTCTCATTTGGTATATAGAGTTAAAAATTGAACATTAAAAATAATGAGGTTGAAAGTCCCTTGTCCCCTTAACTTTAAGTTTGAAGTTATTAAAGTTGTTAAAGTTTGTTTACGTTGGAGTCATTAAAGTTCCACCCTACACGCCGAATAAGGGAGTCGGCAGTCCTTTCTCGTAGGCACTGAACCTACGTTCTGTTGGAGAAAGTTTTGGCGAAAAGAAAGAAAGAGGTTCTAACTGTCCATTCACACTCTGTTGTAGAACAGAACCAATCGCGAAATCCGAAGCATCGACCATAATGGAAATGTCAGCTTCTGGTTTGGGAAATGCTAATAGTGCAGCTTGCAAAATTGCTTCTTTACACCTATTAAAGCACTGAATTGAATCCTCCGACCATTGGGGCCTAGAAGAGTGCAGTTTAACTATGTTATACATTTTAAATGCAGCCCAAGTGGATCACTTTTCGCTCGGTGTATCCTAGCTAAGTCATAAGGTTCGGAACCAATGGTCTAAATGGTTAATCAAATATGATGCAAATCTGAAAGACGCACGTGTAACGAGGGTAACAAGAACCCATATGCATTCTCTTGTTAGAGGCTCCTTGCGCTAATTTGAACCACTCTCCCTTGATGCCCCTGTCTCCCACGTGCCTGGCCCTTAAACATATTAATCCTTATTCGGGATAATAAATTGCATTTAACATGTGTGAGCATTCCACCTTCAACTAAGACCCCTGGAGAAGAAGTCACGTGAGGTCGTGGGGACGGGGAGCTGCGAAAGGACCTGTGAAGAACGCGAAAGCGTGGGTGGACGTGGCTCTCAGAATTGGGAAATGGAGGATTCCTACCTTTTTGTGCTGTGTGCGCGTGTTAATTTGTAACTAATTTGTAAATAGTCGTTCATTTGTATACGTTCTTCACTATGCGTATTAAATTGTGTGTCTTCAATGATGTTATTCATTTCCCAACCCCAAATCAGGAGAGAACCAGCCGTGTCCCGGACAGACGCGATAACATGTATGATATTTATATTAAATTTAACTCTCTTTTAACAGAAATTATGATAGCGAACATTTCAATCACGGCTCATTGAAAGACTTAAGTAGTTTAGTTAATTCAAACCACAAAGCAGGAACAGTCTGAATTATAAAATCATCCAACATATGCACTACCGAAATATTTTATTTACTCAGAAACTCCATTTATACCGTTATTCTATATAATCTTCAGCAACATGCTAAATTTAATTCATTCTGCCCACATTCAGACCTAATTTCTCGAACTGCAAATAGTTTAAAAGTAAATAGAATATCACAATTGTTGGTTTTGAGAAGTTTTATTTCTGTCTGAATGGTTTATAAATATTTTATTCTAAACAAAGAGCACTTCTTGGGCAGTGTAAAACTTTTGCAGTCTTCGAAAAGAAAAGCATTATGTTAATTTTTAAATTCCAATATTATGGAAATTCATATTTTACTCGAGCCTGTAAAAATATGTTCCAGCATTTCAAAACCATATTAAATCCTACAGTTGATATTGTAACGCAACTTGAGCAATATCGTATTAGTATAAAGAAAAATAAAAAATTTTTTTTTTTTCGTTGAAAACTAATCTAGCGAATAGGAAATTAATCGTAAAATAATATGTTTTTTGAAAGTGTAAATATTTTCAATCTTCTGTGGCAAAAAAAAGTTTAACAAGGACATATTTAATTTCAATTACGAGTATATGATGAGGGTGAATTGAAACTTTCTAAATGAAATTTTTCCCCGTAGAGTTTACAAAAACCTTACAATCATAAATAACATACGTGAGGTTTTATGAAAACAACCACCAATACTTTTATATGTCGTCTATCTTCTACAGATATGTTCAGCATAAAATATTTTTTATCTCATCAACGTTTTTACGTCTTCTAGTAAATACACTATATTCAACTTGTTTCATTTTATATAGAACGTCTTCACGGGGAAAAATATAATGTAGGTACGAAAATTATGAAGGTATATAAAATTAATCATAAGTGCTTCGTTTCAATTATTGCTGAAATTTATTCACTTTTCAAATCATATATTTTAAATATGATATAATGGAGTTAACTACATTTGAACAACACTGGTTTTTTTCAAACTTTTCCTTTATTTCATTCAAAAATAGAAATAAAAGCAATTTATTTCTTCTTGGGTACTTCCTCTTGTTTGATAGTATTTTTAGTATTTTATTGATATTTCCGGGGTTTTAATATTATATATATTATATATATATATATATATAATAATATATACTATTATACCTCGTCCTCGTAAGGTTATATCATAAACACGTGGGATTCTTTTAAGTGTTGTCTAGAATATCGTGATCAGCTTAACGCCTAACAAAATTAAACAAGACATCCTACCGAAATTTCTAGATAAAGTAAGAACAATGTGTTATGGCATAATCTTTTGAAGATTTTAATACGCATGACAAGACAATGAAAAACAAAAGTTCGTTTACCAATAGTTATGACATGAAAGTAGTCTTGGAAAGTTTTAAAACAAACATTAGGTTTCCCCAGCATTGAAAGCACTAACATGCTAAACTGATAGGATGGAAGTATAGAAAGTAACTTTAATCGAAATTATTCGAAAAAAGTAATTAACTAAAAGGTATCCATTTCAGTATTGGAGTAGCAAGAGCCAAACGAATTGAACCCTTAAATAGTCCTCGAATGCAAAATCTCAACTGAAATTAAATTCTACCTAATAACCGTTAAGCTTCCAGCTTCAGAATGTTATATCATAAGAATCAGAAATATAAAGAAGGAAATCTTGGAGCATAAAGATAAAATAAACATAAGGATAAAGCTAAAAGGAAAAGTAAATAGCTCAGTTTGAGGTAACCAAATTCTTCTTATTCTAGTAAATTGCTTTCATTACATGAGTCGCTCGCTTATGTCTCATGCGTCATGCACTTTGTTCATTAAAAACCGAGGGTTCAAATAAACGATACATTTGATCCGGTTTACAATATTGGCGTATGTTCACAACATCATTTAATGAGCGCTCAAACATTTAATCAGGTTGTAATGATTGTAAATTCAAGAAGGTGAACTCTTCTAGAATTTCGATAAATAAAAGGAAATATGAAGCTGGTCGTGATGAAAACAGGACTGCTGCAAAAGTTCTGTTCCTCCGTGGCTTATAAAAGGATTTCTCAAAATGGAGTAACGGTGCGCCCATCCTAGTGTCCAAGACACCGTATCCTGTATGATGATTCGCATCAGATCATCTTAAAGAAGCGGTAATGCAGAAGGGCTTTCAACATTCTGAATCCATTTCAAAATTTCTTTATATCAGTGCGTTAGCACCAGTTGTTGCACGTTATCTTTGATGGTATTAATAGCTAGGCATCGAAATTTCAGTATCTGAATCATGTATCATTTCGTTGATGTTTCGGCGGAATAGCGATCCCAGGTGAATTTTGGTTGGATGTTATCACACTATACTAACAGAAATCTTGTAACGGATACAACTAAGCAACACTGGTGTGCATGCTTTCTAATATGTCTTTGATTCAAGAGTGGAATCGACTTGAATACAGAGAGTTAAAAAAGAAAACCATACAGTAGAAATCGGAAATTTTCCATCTTTTCATTTCCCCCATATTTAACCGAAGTCATCGATCTAGATTTCTCCCATGTGAAAGGACACTCTCGAATCAAATGGATTCTAATGCACAGTGGTAGGGCGAGGCAATTTCTAAGGAGGATTTACTCCACTCCTAGCAGAGGAGTAAATCCTCCGACATCCCGGCCATTCTCCACTCCATAACGTTAGAGCTTCCATGAATAATATGGCCCATCATATATTACTGCTAAATATATGTCTAAATACATAGTAATACAAGACATCCTCGTATGAGGGCAGAAAATGCAATCAAATTTGAATTCTAAGTAAAGGGCTTTTTAACCCTACTCAGCATAATTTTCTTAACAGACATACAGGGTCTGTCCAAAAAGTAATGAGACTGAATTTTTCGCACCAGGCAGAAGGCCAAAGGGGCGGAATGTGCGGGTGGTGGGGGCTGTCAGCTACAGAGTCTGGCGGAAATCAGTTTGATCTTGAGCCTTTGCAGCTCACGGATCGCTTGTGAAGCAGACACGTGTCTGGAAGTAGCGTTAGGTTTTCAGAATGCAGCGGTGTAGTAACGTTTTGTGTAAAACTAAACAAATCGGCTACTAGGACGCTTGCCATGTTACAAGGAGCCTACGGGAAGGATTCTTTGTCCAAGGCTCAAGTGTTAAGGTGGCACAAAGTCTTCAAAGACGGAAGACAGGACATCGATGACGAACAACGCGCTGGGCGTCCATCAAGTTCTCGAACTTTAGTCAATGTGGCTAAATTAAGCTCTTTGGTCTTTGATCGTCGGATGAGTGTCTGAATGATTGCGGAGACATTGGGACCTTACAAAAGGTTGAGAAATGGAACCGCGCGCGTCCGCCCGAAGCTCACAAACAATTGGATTCTGCACCACGATAATGCGCCAATCCACACATCCGTCAAAGTGACCCAGTTCCTGGCAAAACACAACGTCGCAACGCTGCCCCAACCACCGTACAGCCCCGGTCTGTCACCGCCCCTCGGTTAAAATCCAGCTTAAAAGGTCCTCGTTTTGACAATCTGGAGAGCTTGCAGAAAAACGTAACGTGCGTTCTGAACAGCATTCCAGTTGAGGACTTCCAGGCGAGCATCAATGCGTGTCCGAGTCGTTGACAACGGTGTATTAATGCAGGAGGAGGCTAGTTTGAAGAATATTAAGTGTCTGTAAAATTATCTTCAAATAAATTAATTTTATGGAATCAGTCTCATTACTTTCTGGACGGACCCTGTAGCTTCTGAAAGCACTAGAGAAGGCGCAAAGTACCATGCGGAATTATAGTGTGGTTTTTTTAACTACTGGCGAACATAAATGCCGCACATCTCAGAGTTTCTGTTCATCGTGGAATGATTGGGAAAATATTTCGTCATCAATCGAGTAGTCTCATAAATGGAATAGATTTGTCTCGAGTGTCTGAAGGCTGTTCTTTTTTTTTCTAAAAGACTTGAGACCATAATTTATTAATTTTAAAGACCTAATTAAAATTAATTTTTATATTACTTCCCAAAGAAAATCAATGTCTGTTAACGCAACGTTAATACGTTGCGTTAACAGACATTCTTTTATAAGTTTAAAGTTTATAAAGGACAGCTTTATAAAGCTTTATAAAGGACATTGATATAGCGTTTTCCGATAGCTTCACTTGCCTGATATTAAAAACACAATAGTGTAAAAAATGGTGTAACAAAACATATAAAATATTGGAAATATCTCAGATTTGGTAATTAAGAAAAGAACAAAAGGAACAAAAAGTTCATTAAAAAACTTCATATTCAGAAAACCTGTAATGAATGACTATCATAGAAGGTCTCTAAAAAATTTTCAGGTAGTCTCTTCTAACAAAACTACCGCGGGTTATTAACGTAGGATTACTTACCGTCGATTACCTCATATTTATATATATATATATATATATATATATATATACACACATGTATGTAAGTGTGTAGGTGTTATGTATATATGTATCTATATATGTACGTATGTATATATATTTACATATATGTATGTCAAAATACTGACGCATTTTGGTACTTTTCTGTTTAACTGTTTACCAAAAATTATAACTTGCTACCAAAATTATACCTCGCGAGGTACGGACGGACGGTTTTAGCGTTCCCTTTCCGGAGGACCGTTATGGAGGAATGTAATCCTACGTTAAAATATTTGCATGTTATCAGTTTTCTACAATATTAAATAGTCCAATCAAAACCTTTTTTAAAAGGGGTTGGTAAAATAAAATTTTGTGCATTATTCTTTTCTTAGTTTGAAACGTGTATTAAGCATTACTATACTGTACATCTGAGTTCATTAGTCTGTTTACCTCGGAATTAATCTTTCATGATTTCAACTGTAAAAGCATATACCTAAATTTTTTTTCTATGTATCTGTATCAAATTTTGTACATCGTTCCTTTGGTCTGTTTTCCTTGACCCTATTTTGGGATTTTAAGATTTAGCGTAAAAGCGGTGAAAATATTTTCATGAAGTAAAAGTAACCCGAAAAAAGTTTTTCACCTTTAAATAAAAAGGAGTCATTAGTAATTTTTTTTAATTATAGGAGGCAATTATTTTGAAACCCTCCTATATACAAAAGACATAAATTGATGCAATCAGAGCTAAAGGATCCTCAAAATATATCAGAATAAGCATGCTCCAACATTCTGATTTTTTAAAATTATTTTAGAAACAAACTTTAAAGTTTTCAAGTATGTGTACTACGATGTTTTTTAAAAAAGGCACGAGCTCAAAATAAGCATTGCAATATTAGTATAAACAATTATGTTTTGCATGCAGAAATCACTTAAACGATATGATCACAATCATCAGTTAACTACCTTGTGATTTTCCTCTGATTAACTATGTTCCTTTTTCCCTTGCAAGTAAAACTACACTGCTCAAAACAATTACGGGAGCACATGGTTTTAACGAAATTACGCAAATACTTACACCGATAAGTAACATAAAATAAATCATCCATAATTTAAAGCCTAGCAGGAAACATAAGAAGAAAACTTCATATGCAAATCAAAGTTCATGACGTCAAAACCAGAAAAAGAACATAAGGGCGGAAATCGGGATGTTGCAGAAACTTCTGTTTCACTGCCTTAACTGTGAAATTCGATTCCTCAGTTATTCTTTTAGAGAAAAGGTGACTTGAAAATGTCTCAACAACGTGATTTACCGGAATCCATGGCATGGGGTATTATAGGCAGACTTGAATCCGGGTAAACACAACGTAGTGTCGCGGACGCTGTTTGATGGTCGCCAAAAAGTGTCGTTGCAAGGCTGTGGAATCGATCCAAGAAACAGGGAATGTTAGACCTCAACCAAGGTAAGGTCGGCCACGCGCCACTACAGCAACTGGTGACCGGTATATACTGTTAACAGCTCGTCGAAACAGAACAGACAATGCTACTCAGCTGCAAAGATAGTTGCTCTTGGCAACGGAATGAAGGGTGTCCAGCCAAACAGTACGTAATAGGCTTCATCAGGGAGGTCTCTATGCACGTAGGCCAATGGTCTGCATTGCGTTGACCTCACGCCACCGTGCGGCCCGAAGAAGATGGGCTGCTGAACATCGAGATTGGGAGCAACATGATTGGAGCCAAATGCTGTTTACAGACGAGTCCCGATTCAGTCTGGAGTGTGACACCCGACGTGTTTTGGTATGGAGGGAAAGGGGCACTCGAAATAACCCCACATTCGTTCGTGAAAGGTCACAATAGAGACGAGCTGGTTTTATGGTATGGGGCGGAATCAGCATAGGTGGACGTACGGACCTGCATATCATTCGGAATGGTACTTTGACGGCCCGAATTTATGCAGACGAGATACTGAGACCTCATGCCATACTTTACGCTGCAGCCATTGGAGATTCCTTTATTTTCCAGCATGATAATGCAGACCGCATACATCTGTCTTGTGGAGAACATGCTGAAGCTGAAACAATATAGTGTATGGAATGGCCAGCGTGCTCTCCTGACTGAATCCAATCGAGCATGTTTGGGACATGCTCGGACGACGCATTGCTGCGAGTCCAAGGCCTCCTTTACTCTCCGAGACTTGGAGATTGCACTTCTTGAGGAGTGGAACAGTATTCCCCAAAGTCTTATCGATAACATGATCGCATCCATGGAAAACAGGTGTGCAGCAGTCTTAGCTGTTCGAGGAGACCACACGCCATATTAAAAATCTTGCATCATTTCTAAACAATACTTTTTTATCTTTTACATGTAATAAAATTGTTGCCCTAAATCATCTTTTTGAGTTTTTTCCATATTTTCAAAGAATTAAAGCTTAAATACAAATTTTTTACGTCTTTTTTCTGTAATTCGCATTGATACGCGTGTACTATCCCTTTTATGCCAATACGGGCTGTCTTGCACGGGTTTCTTAACTTCTTTGCTTGCTCCCTCAATTTTTTTAGCAGTATATATATATTACACACACACACACACACACACACACACACACACACACATATATATATATATATCAAAATTTTGATGCATTTTGGTACTTTTCTGTTCAACTGTCTACTGCTTGCCCAAGCGATACGGAGTGAATCTGGCGAGCTACCAAAGTTATAACTCGCGACGCAGGACATCTGAAATTTTGCTTTACGGAGACCGTTATAGAGGAACGTAATCCTACATTAAATACAATGGTTTTGTCATTTATTTCTCGGAGTTGAAGACTTAAAGCCTCTCCAGAAGGTTTGTCAAAAAGGATTGATTTACAGTATACAAATACATTGCATTAAACGGTTTTTTTGGACCGTTGATATCAGCTGCTAATAAATATTCTTCCTTTCATAGAACTGTTCTCTGGTTTTCAATGTTATGAAACTACTACCGTCAAAACGAAAAAGGATGTCAGTTGTTATTACATCTGTGCATGCAATCTCTCTAGAGAAATTACAAAATAAAAGCGTGTGTCCCTTATTTTTCAAGCTTGTTTTTCAGGACAGTATTAGAATTTAATTCTTCTCTGGTCTCATACGCATTGACCAAGAAACTCAATGAAGCGTAGTCATCCGGAAATCTTACGCTGTAAAAAAATCTTACAAAGACCTAAATGATACGACAGTAAAACATATTTACAATCATTTAATTGAAACCACATCAAAAATTACTCTATTATATGTGATATTGACACTTCATATCCGTCTTACAGCCTGTAAATAGAATATAAATGCTCATAGACCTTGACTTTAGAATGACGTGAGGTTGCATAAGTTGCAAAATAAAACTTCCATATCATGCGTAAAAGAAAATGGCGCCTTAATCAAAGTCATGTGAGGAAAATTCAATTTTGATACATATTAAACGTTGATTATTATAAAAAAAATTAAATCCCCATTTTCAAATATTAGTTACTGTAGTTCAGAAACAGAAAAGATTTATGGTTCACTATCATGCTGAGTGCATAAATTTCATGATTTAAAATAACTTCAAGCTCTGTTGCAAGCATAATTTCAAAAAACAACTTGTAAAAACTATGAATCTAAAGAATAAATTATACGCATGTGTTTAAATACATTGTGCATGCTTTGTTATGACGTGTTTCATAACATAGCACGCACAATAAGCCATTATGGTGCATAGGAAATGAATCAAAAGAATTTCTAAATTATGCAACCACACTGAGAAATTCTTATTTTAGAAAAGATCGAAGTTTTGAAAGGTGATGAGAAATTACTCAAAATGAATACATAATGCATATCCCTCAATGTATGCTTCACATTTATGGAAAATATTTTAATTGAGTAGACATAATTTTTTATGTTGTGCTCCCTAAATGTCAAAATTTTCGATTACCGATACATGAAGTTTTGTAATTTATTTTTCGCTGGCATTGCTGTAAGATAAGCTAAGTGTTTTTTTTTCACTATGCTTAAGTTATAAAATCGATAGGTATTCCATTGCATTAATATTCGTTTCTTGGATAAGCATTTAGCGCAATTCCCAAATACGAAAATCATGCTTCGTTTTTAGAAAAAGCGGAAAATAAATAAAAAATACAATTATTTATCTCATAACGAAAACACCAAATGATTTGTTTTTCTGTTATTCTGAAAAGAATTGTAGTAATATTTGATGTGTAAAGATTTTTTTAAAGTTTGCTCCCTAAATGATTTATATCAATTATCTTGACAGTAACATTTTTATGTTAATATTCTCCACTTTAAAAAAATTAATATCGAGGACATTTCTGGATCCCTGACAAACTTATTTCGAACCTTAAAATAGCTGCTCGGGAAACTGAACAATTAGAGTGTAAGTACGCCTACCGGTTTATTATAATAAAAAAGTCGAAAATTATCAATAAAATACCAATATTTTTTCGTTAATTTCAAGGTAAAATCATAAATTCTGGCACTTCTAAAAACGCTAAACTCAATGAAGTGTTTTATATGCTTAGCATAAAGACATTTTAGTTGAAAGGAATGCAACCACTAGGGATAAGGAAAAAGTTAGACATGTAATTTTCTCCTAGACACCTAGAGAAGTCATAACTTGAGGAAATACTGCAATATAAAATACAAACTTAAAAGTTTCAATGGGTTTCTTTAAAATATCCATCAGGGCCGGAGCCTAGTTCCAACACCGGTGGAATATGCACGGCACTGATGAAAACTGTAGATAAAAGTATGGTATTTTAATATTGGAATTAATTAAAACTGTGTACAATATAAGTTATGGGGATTGAACGCAAGACAACAGCGTGTTAAAACGTATAAAGAAATATTTAAAACCTGAAGAGAAGATTGACTTCCGTGCATATTTGCCTAGGGGGAAATAAGTTTTATTTACTTTACGAGCAGCGAGATTTTATCATCTGTCTCATTCAGTCACACATTTTAATGAGCATGTTTGATTTTTACAACCAAATCCATAGCTACACCTAGTGATAGTAACCATTATATCCATATCTGACCGAGTCAACTAGCAACACAGCAATATGCCTACCAAATAAATTTATTGATAGCATTCCTCAAGCTTTTGAAACAAGAATAACCCCCAACTAAGAGCTAATCAAAGACACCAAAACATACCAATTTAATCTGAAAAAAAATTTTTCTCGTGTAAATGCATTGCACAGATAAACTCCACCTTACGAACATTCTAGGGTTACCCATACCCACGTTGAATAACCCATAACAATTCTTCGGCAGACGGACCAGACGACCCAAGTATTTCGAGCCCCTGCTTAAGGACAACCTCAGATACGAACGCAGATAATACATATACACTCATGGACAAAAAAATTAGCGCACCAAGAAATAATTGCGGGATCGTAACGAAACTTGCAATGAAGGTACATGTCGGAGAGATATGCAAATGATTAGAAATGCAGCGTGATTGCGCACTACGTATAGCCGGTAGAGGGCTTTAAACATCGTACTCTGTGGAGTATCAAACAGGTAACCAAAGCTTGTTTGAGTGCGCTGAATCATTTACAAAGGAAGAGCTGAGATAGACATGCCATTACGCCGTGTTCGAAGACAATATAAGCAGTTGTCGCAGTTTGAGAGGGGGAGAATCGTCGGGATGAGGGAAGCTGGGTGGTCAGCTAGGCGAGTAGCTCGTCAATTAGGCCGCTCTGATTGTGTTGTGAGGAGGTGTTGGGACCAGTGGACCCCAGAGATGTCATGTACACGATAACCAGGCTCAGGACGCCCTCGACAGACCAGTCGTCAAGAAGACCGCCACATCGTAAGAAATGCACGCGTACAGCCAACTGCTTCATCGGCCGCCATCCAGGCACAGGTAGCACCTTCACTAGGGGCCTCTGTGTCTTCTCGAACCATACGAAGGCGCCTGGCTGAAGGACAGTTGGTATCGCGGCGCCCATTACGTGTGCTGCCCTTGACGCCCACCCATCGACGCCTCCGTTTGGAGTTTTGCCGCGCACGAGGAAACTGGACTGCAGCGGAATGGAACCAGGTCGTCTTTAGCGACGAATCCAGATTCAATCTCGGCAGTGATGACAATCGTGTTCGTGTGTGGAGAGCCCGTGGTGAACGCTTCAATCCTGACTTTGCTGTACAGCGACACATCGCTCCCACAGCTGGTGTGATGGTATGGGGTGCCGTTGCCTATAATACACGGTCACCCCTAGTATTGTTCCGTGGCACCATGACAGCCCAGCGGTATGTTCATGAAATCCTGCAACCACATGTGTTGCCACTCATGCAACGGCTCCCAGGAGCCATTTTTCAAGAAGACAATGCTCGGCCTCATGCGGCAAGGGTGTCACAAGACTGTCTCCGTACTGTTACTACCCTTCCTTGGCCTGCCCGATCCCCAGATTTGTCTCCAATCGAGCATATCTGGGATCATTTGGGACGACGAGTTGGGCATCCCACGAGTTTGAACGAACTAGAGGCAAGGTTACAGCAATATGGAACGAAATGTCTCAAGACATCATACAGAACTTGTATGACTCAATGCCCGATCGTATCGCATCGTGCATTCGCGCTAGAGGGGGTCCAACGGAGTATTAACTCCTCCGTTCTTTTGCCTTTTTCTCTGAAATAAATTATCCTTTTTCTTTGATTTTATTATCATTTACTTATATCAAAGTAGTCATTACGTATGTAAAATTTCGTTTCATTTTGACGACTCCTTCTTGGTGCGCTAATTTTTTTGTCCATGAGTGTATAATACACTACACTGGTATAAAAACGGACACAATATCAACTTGTAACTTATTATCGTATGTAACACACACGAAAACTACGAAATAGAAACGAAGCTAAGAAAAAAAATTAAATAAATTAAAGGGAAATTTTTCTAGAAAATCTAATTCAGATACGGAGTTGTTTTAGCGAACAATTTTCCCTTGTTAGAGTTTTAAATTTGGGTCCGAATTATCACGAGTGTTTAGCTGTCATGGATTTAGATAACCTTTTGTTTTTTTAAAAGCCTTTAATGTCCTTTAATTTGCATATCAAGGGCACTCTTTAAATATAAGTAGCTGCGTTTTTCCACAAGCTTTATGTAACTGCTGTTGAATAATGTATCGTCTTTCCCAGGATGGTTAATTTGAACTGTCTTATGGGCTGAGACAAAGCAATGTCATGCATTAGAATATAAAAATCTACTCAAATATTTTCTCTAGGGAAATAGGAAAATTTATTTTGACCCCACGAGGAATTACCGAAAGAGAAATCTCTGGTTAGGATTACGGATCTATAAACCCTTTAGAAAATTCACCCTCCATAGAATGATCAAAATGGCAGTTATAAAGTATCTAACGCTCTTGTTGTGTAACGTTCTTGCTGTGTTGTTGAGAACCAATATTGTGTACATCAAATGTAGAGTACAGTAACTTTGTTATTTTAACTGCTTACCACTATTTTGTTCATTCCTCCTTCAGTTAATATTAAGACTGGAATATCAGAAAGCTAGATATACTTAAAAATTTTATATTTTTTCCCGAAATGTATATTTATTTACACGTTTATAAACATTTAATTAATGGTTATACACATCAAAAACGTAACCGTATTGTGTTCGCCTCCTTTTTACGATGTTTGCTTTTTTTCTGTTCATTCCATTTTTCGGCAATTAATTAATTCAAACTGTTCCAGTTTAAAAGAATATTTTGCCGCAGGAATAAATAATGTGGGTTCTCTAAGCTAACATCACGTTAAGGGTATTTATTCTTTGAATTACAAATCAAACATTGCGAAAGAATTCGAAAGAGGATGTTAATTTCCTATCCCTTTTATTCGTTTAAACACCAAGAAATAATGTTTCCTTTCTTCAAAACTACATTATTCTTTTAAACTCTCTTTTTCCTAACTGTTTATTTAAAAGCTATGTGCGCTCGTTTCTCATCTCAAAACTGTTTAAAGAATGGGCGCTATTTTAAAGTCTAATCTAATTAATGAAGCTATAATTTGAACTGGTTTTCATGCACATTCCCGTCTTTTTAAAAAAAAAAAATTGCAGCTGCATATTTTAACACTACAAACGATAGAGGCCGGATAATTTTGTGGGGTTTGTGGATGTTAATTGCTACGCAGTTTGGATCTGTAATAAAATATAGAGCGCTTGCCCAAAATGCACAGGAGGTCGGAATTTCAGTTCATCGTCCTGCCAGTTTTGTTGTACGGAGACAAGAAAAAATGTGAACATTGTCATTACAGTGGTAATGACCATACACAAGTAATGGCAGGTGGTAAATACACAAGTAATTATGATCGGGATCGGGACCCCCGGTCTTTCTCAGAAGAGAATCTGATATTCGTTAGATATGACAGGAACATGAATCAAAGGTGTAAGGTTTGATTTGGCTTGGAGCGCTACGGTCAATTTTTTGCCACCCGAGGGCTAATTAGACCGGGACTTACAGCTTAAAGCCGATTCCGAACAGCTACAAACGTCCATGCCAAGAGTGGGACTCGAACCCACAGACTCTGGTACCGAGGGCCAATGACCCAGCCATTCGGCCATCATCCGCAAAAGGTAAGAATACAGCCTTCTGAGAGAGCAGGAAAATTGACATTAGCCGCCGCAGATTTTTAGTTGTAGTGTATTTACAAAGGAAAATTTGGAAACTGGACAGGCAGACTGTAATAACGTATTTTCCACTTTTTAGTTGTAGTAAATTTACAAGGGAAAATTTGGAAAATGGAACAGGCAGAATGTAATGACGTATTTATCACATCTTTCCGACCAAAGTTTTTTCTTCACGTGAGAAGAGTCTTACCTTGGTCCCAAATATGAACACAATCAGATTTTTTAAAATTTATTTATTAAATTAATAGCACTTAGACATGCATATATACACTATTATATGCCCCTGTCGCCCAGTGGCTAAGTGGTTAAGGCATCAGACTGCCACGCCGGGGGCACGGGTTCGATTCCCGCATAAGATTTGGCTGTATTCTGCGGAACCGGTCAGTCTTCCGCCTGTAAAAGGAGTCTATAAAGTGGAGCTGCAACCCATCGGTTATCGCCGGTGTCATCGTTTGTTAATAAAATGCTGCTGTGACTGTGTGATTTGTGTGCTTCTATTTCCTTGTATTCATATGTACATCGGACTGGGGTGTAATGTCGTCAGCCCTCAGGGACATTAGCCCCCCCCCCAAAAAAAAAAAAATTATATGCCACTAAAATACAACAAGCAAACAGAAGAAACAAAACAAAATGTCATACACAATCAGATATAAAACAGAGAAATCAATTCTAACACAAATTATCTCATACCCACAAGAGACAAGGACCTGATAGAATTTATCAATGGTGATTACGAGAATATAGTGTAGATAATGAAATTAAAATCAAGACTGACTATCAATATTTAAATTTTCACACTTGTAAGAGACCTATTTCTCACCACCGCACCAACGCATGTTATTTCCTCTCATTGCAGTGGGAGGAAAACTGCTGTGACATATCATTAAACTACTCAGCATTATATAGCCCGAAGTTAGAAATTGAGTGGGTCCTATTTTCTCGGTCAAAATTCTCTCGATTTCCTTTTTGTTAAAGACCTCTACGCTCTCATATTCTTTTTTTGCTCATTAGAAACGAGCTATAGCTCAGGGACGAATAGAATGTGCCACCTTTGGTATTCTTAGTAGATATTCTAACGACTTAATTACTATGCCCTGTCAATCAACCTTACGGCAGTAAATTATGAATATTTTTCAGCACATCTATGTTTGAATTTAAAATAATATCGATGAGAGCAAATCTTCTCCCTATATAACTAGTTTTAAATAATTTTAAATATAAAGAAAGACCCTATATATCTTTTTGATAAGAAAGTATAGGATCATAAATTTCAAAAAGTCTTGAGCACTCTTTTCTAAGATGTTTATAGTTGTAGAGCACTTTATTGTTGGATAACGAGAGAGGATGTCAAAATTGAGGAGCTGGTTAAACTTTACAATAAACGCTCTAGCTGGTCATAAAATCAATGTATTTTAATACAGTGTGTTACAGAAAATCAATAGAATGATCCAGCTGATGGACTAATGGGTATTTCAATCATGGAATAACACACTTAATGGAAACTCGTCGGATATACATAATAGCTGAAAGTCCACCTCCAGCTATAGAGCTAACAACCTAAAAAATTTCTGCTTGCTTTGGTCAAAAATCCAAATGACTTAAGTACTCAACAAGGATAGAACATTAAAACTATTCTTACAAAGTCTACAACTCAAAAACTTTTCCTGCTCAAGAAGCGGAAAATGATAGGCTGGGAATAAAATTGTAAACTATCCGCAAATTTGCAGTTTCCAGGCTCAAATTTTCAAATATAACAACGTACCGATTTAATGCAGAAACGAAGGCTATTTAATTGCAATCCTTCAAATCTGCCTGGAAACTCATTAACCTCGAGTCCACGAATCCAATTTAAATCCCCTCGAAAAGAGAAAAATTCAATATATAAGGAGCAATCGTCTCGTTTTTTCTTTATTTAAGTCAGTTTTTTAAAGATAAATGTTGCAATTTGTTTCATACTGACTATAACAGATATGATCTTTATATGGGACTTGTGAATTAATAACAGTTTTACTTATTTGGGGATTTTAGCAAGGTTTTAAAAGGGATTTTAAGTCTGTATGTAAGACAATTTGGATTGTTTTGAACATTACATAAATTGTTTGAAAATTATATTGATTAGAATGAATTTGTAGAGAATATATCAGAATTTATCTTTTGACTAAATTGCTGTTCACTTTAATAGAGTATCATACCTCTTAGAGTAATGGAACGAATGCTATACCATATAATTTTCCCAATGATGTTAAATTTGGAGACAGATAGGAAAGTTATGTATAAATCGTGTTTATAGATAAATAAATAAATTAGTAAGCAAATGAAAAAGTATATTTGAAGATCTGCTGTATTTACAAACGGCAGTACGGGTTATAAGCCGGTATAAATAGTCATGATTCTCTCTTTTTGTTTGAGACCTACACATCCTCAGATCCCGAAAGAAAACACTTTTGCACGCTTTGTATCATATTGTAATGAGATGTATGAATCCATCCAAAAGCCAAAAATCGAATTACAAACCCTCATATGAACATACACGAACTCGCAATACTGATTGGGTCCGTTATCTTTGAGCACATAACAACAAACTTCAGATGCCCCGAAAAGTTCCCCTAAAGGGACTGCGATAAGATACACCCACTTTACTTTATACTTTTAGACACAAATTGGTGTAATATGACCACCTCTTAAGCATGATCTCTGATTACAAGTGGATTTTTAAAAAAAAATTGTCAAACAGGTTACAGCGTAGAAAGGCGAATTATTAACCATTAAGTCGCTCTGCGAAAGTCAATGATGCAAACCATCAAAGCTGAAGCTATAAACACTGCAATATAAATCCAGTTTTATAAATTCAGCAAATGCTCATGCAACCAGTTTAATACAGTTGAAAGTGATATAAACTAACTTAAAGAAGTTAAAATTTTTCACTCTGTGTCGTTGGTATTTAAAAGACGCCTGAAGTATTTTCTTCCCTAACGATGACAAAGCAGCTGGTTTGTGAAATTAAGAGGAAAGTGTACACGAAAGTCTCCGAGAAAACAATTTTATTTTCCTACATTAAAATATAGTATGGAACTTTAAAACTCAAAAGCACAGACCGAATTTTGCTAGAATAAATACACTGCTGTATGTAACCCTTTTACAGTGTACTTTCTACCTCATATCTGTACTTAAAGCCTATTTACCTCCAAATGGGATTTTTGATGATTTGACATCTGTAAAATTTTGTAGAATGTTTCTTTGTTTCATTTTCATTAAACTGCCGTCAGGGTCTTTGATTTAGAATTGAAATTCCAAAGATATATTCAGTAAAGCTGAAACACTCTGAAAAAAAAGTATTTTTTCCTTTAAAGTGATAAATTTAATAAATTTTTTATGAATCCTGAAGCGAGTGACAGTGAGTTATATTCACAGAAAAGTTTTCTTAAATAATTTCAGTCAAAACATTTTGAAAACAGAGCTTTTAATTCGGTAGATATATCCAATAAATAATACGCTCTAAACTTCAAATTAAAATTTTTTCAGATAAAATTTCAAGTTGCTCTAGTATGTTTTTCAAGCATAGCGATCTTTCTGCACTTGAGGGGCGAAATTTTATATAAGAAAAACAAAAAAAAAAAATGCAATAAAAAATTATATGGCTCAGACTCCCATACCAACCGTTCATGTAGGTGATTTACAAGGTGAATTTCATTGCATAATAATTCAGTAAGTTTTTAACACTGCTGTGATTTGTCAGCCATGCATTAAATACACTTGAGTTAATCTTATGCCAGAACATGGAAATGATCTATTTATTACTTTTTTAGAATAAGTAATTTCTCAGACACTTTTCAAGATATTTCTAAAAATCTAGAAAATTCTGAAAATCTAGTCTCAACAATGATCTGCCCTACATAACTATTGCAGTTTGTCTCAGAAAAAGAACCTTACTAGAACTCTTCTGCATTTATAGTCTCCTGAAACATGTAAGGACTTGTATATGATTAACACTTGCCCTTGGAAATATAAACACTATGTTCATTTTATGCAACGTTTATTGCAATATTTATAACAATGATCATTTGCATGCAGCAATATTTATCACAGCGCTCATTTAAAGCAATGTTGAGATGACGAAATGCATGGAGCACGCCCTCATGGGTGGAACCCTAATTGAATATTATATATATATATATACATTGTACTCAGGGTAGCGACATATAGGGGATATACAGAGTCCAGTCTACTGAAATAATAACGCGTTTATTAGAATCTTGATTAGATGATCTATACACTATGTACAACAGGTGAAAAAGCCTCTAGACATTAGAGGGAACCGGCTTTAAAAGTAGCCCGAAATTCTAACTTCAGCAACGAAACACAATTCGGTAAGATGTTCCAGGGTTGGAATGGTGCTTTCGCGGGATGCGAATATCTTAGACCGTGCTGGTCTGAATAGATGCGAGTGAATCTCTGAACAATCGGAACTCTTCTGGTTCCTAAACATTAATAAGTCCAAGGACTTAGATGGGTCGGCACGAAGTCTCTAGAGCGGGCTGCTCTGACGATAAAATACCTCCGGGAGGGAGTTTCGCTTTCGGTCTGTCTCTTCAAGTCTTCGGTCTGCCGCTTTAAGTCTGCCTCTTCATCTTTTTCTCTCCGCTGTCTTGAATTTTTGCGCTCCAAGCCCCCTGGCGGGACTTAGCCTTCGATTGGTCGGACGACCGCTGTGACGTCAGGATTCTCTCCCCTGATTGGTTTCGTCGATGGAGACACGATGGTGGTTATTTCAACAGCTGATCTCGGTGACCATTAGTTAACGTTCGAAACGGGCGTTGCCTGGGTGTGACTCCTTTCTTTTTTAATGTCATGTCGTACACTGGATAGCGTCGAGTCATAGAAATTGCCGGGTTCCCCTGCGAGGGTTGTATTCCTCTGTCTGGGGGGACGATTTATTGAGAGGTCCTTAATGGAACCTGACAATCATCTCTCTCTCTCTCCTCTCTCTCTCTCTCTCTCCCCTCTCTCTCTCTCTATATATATATATATATATATATATATATATATATATATATATATATATATATATATATATATATATATATTGTATATATATTGTATATATATATATATTGTATATTATATATATATATATATATATATATATATATATATATATATATATATATATATATATATAGTTTCTTTAACATGGGAAAACACTGACCGGGACAGGAGGCCGATTCCAAACATCAACAAATACCCATACCTACCATGGGATTCGAGCCCGCGAACTGTGATTCCAAAGACTAGCACCCTATCCATTTCACCATCGTCTAGCGTTAGACGTTAATGGTGTGTTCAGTATATATTACGAATTTAAAAAAACTAAGGCCATGATATAACAATGCTGAACTTTTATAAAAATATGAGATTATTAAGATAAAAACTACAAATAATATATATTTCTCACGGTAAAATAAACTGAAATACCGTTAACAATTTACTCAATTCTGAGTTCAAATTTCAGGAACTAATGCTAGCGATATGTCCCAAAAGCTGTAAAAATGCAATTTAAATCCAATTCCGAGAATCTATCGAATGCTTACTCCGATGCCTTCATTTTAAATCCCACTGAAACGTGTAAACTGACTGGAGATAAAGAATCGCCGTTTTTCATTCCGCGCCTCGTGCGTTTCAAAGATACATTATGCAATTTGTTTCCTGTTAACGATGACAGATTCGTCGGTGTTGCGGGATTTGGGGGTAAGAGTAGGAACGACAAACTGTCGTTAGATTAGATTCCGTCGGTACAGAACGTAGGAGGAGACACAGATAATAAACAAAACAAAAATACATCTTAGCAGAAATGGAATAATTCGGGACAGAGGATGCGTAGTGGGGAATATTGACACTCTAAGCAGAACATCTTAATTAGAAACTTAAAATAGGATATTTTTATTTCTTTCCTACAAATTTCTCAGTAATAAAAGCGAATTTAGTAAAAAAGATGTGCAGAAACAACAAATATGTCTATTATGTAAAGTTTTACTATTAATATAACTAAAATTGAATATTTCAGCAGATCTAGATAATTATAGGAAGAATGTAGACAAAAAACAACCAGAAATCAAGCACTTAGGGCTCTACGCATTTAAGGCAAGATTCTGCAGTAGTGACGGAACTAAACCAAATAACGAGGTAACCGACTGGTCTCGTCATCAGGGAGTCTAAGCAAATCAGTTACATCAAGGGGGAACTTTCTGAATAGGATGCAGTTCTAACCAAAAGACATCCCAAGGCCCCGAGATCCCCATTGAAACAGATAGGCTCCCTGATGACGAGACCAGTCGGTTACCTTGTTATTTGGTTCAGTTCCGTCACTACTACAGAATATTGCCTTATGGTGCGTAGAGCCCTAAGTGCTTAATTTCTGGAAAAAAATTTTCTACATTCTTCCTATAATTATATAGCTCTGTTGAAATATTTAATTTTAGTTATATTTTTTCCGTTTTCAATGTGAGGATCTGTTGCAATCGCGCATTCTTTAATTGAAAAGTTAAAAGTTTTCAACGCTAGGGTAGGTTTTCAGTTAATTTATTTGGCAGTCTATACCCACTTTATAGGTTTTAGTTTGTATTGAATTGTTTACATTATTTTACGTTTTACTATTAAGTCCTCTAGTTAGGTTGAAAGCCTCTTTTACTTCTAAATAGCAATTTACTACACTAAAAATCTATGAAAATTTTGAAAAATTTATAATAAGTGACCAGAACAAATAATTTTCCAAATCTCTTGCGACAATTTTGATTAAACTACGCCACGTAATAGGGTAAAGATTACACAGGTCTGCATTAAAAAAAATTTAAGAGCTATTTAAAGAGCTGTATTAAAGAAGTGTTTTGGTTATTCTACATATTCTTTATATTTTTCTGTAGGCGGAATCTGAAAATTACCTCCGTTTTGTCATACGACATTACGTTTCCTGACAATTCAGGTAAATATGTTAAATAAGGCAATACTTCAAAATCAATTAAAATAGACTTGGAAAATTAATTTTCAATTACAAATTTTGCATGAAAATTATTTTTGAACTGAAATGACCTCACTAAAACACACTAACATCGTTTCTTCTTACCCGTGAGATTCCTCTTGGTACATTTACGCTTGTGAGTAGCATCTGGAATGTCTCTCTGAAGCATCGAATAGTACCTGTAATCTGCCATCATTGTAACGCTCCATTTTCTCTGATATCTTCTTTGCATCCCTTCAGTGTCCTGGTGGAAATGTTCACCTTGTTCTTCACTCACAGCTCCCAAATTTTCAGTAAAGTAGTCAATGTGGGATTAGAGGAAATGCACTTTTAAACTCATCAGGCAACCCAAATCTTGAAATACTTTCAGCATTCGTCTGACGATTTTTTTAGGATATTTTTTATTGCTTAAAAATTTCTCTATGACGTCTTTAAATGCAATCCACTCTTCTTTTTGAGAATCCGTCATGGTATTTACAAACTCTTGATCAGCTATAAGCCTTTTAATGTCTGGTCCAACGAACACGCCTTCCTTCAATTTTGCCTCCGAGAGACCTGGAAACTTGGTGACCAAATATTTGAAGAATTCTCCCTCTCTTGGAAGTCATTCCACAAATTACTTCATCAACCCCAATTTTATATGGAGAGGTGGAAACAGAACTTTATATGGAGGTACCAAAGTTTCTCGAAGGACATTATTCTGACCGACTGGGAGCACCCTCGGCTGCCAACTCTTCTTGGCCCAGTGATTTTGTCGGTCTCGACTGTTCATAGACACAGAAAAAAAAGGTATTTGGTATATCCAGCTTGTTGCCCGAGCAGCATGCACAAGACCTTTAAATTCCCACACACTTGCCAACCATGGTCTTCATATTTAAGTTTACGAAGAACCACTTCCAAGATCTCGTAAGTTTCCTTCAAATATACAGAATGGCTTACATGGTTGGAAGCGTAAAAACCTCCGTTGTGAAGCAAAACTGCTTTGAGACTTCTTTTTGAAGAATCTATGAAAAGACGCCATTCCGTTGAATTATATTGGATTTTCAATTGACCCATCAAATCTTCGACATCGATGCAATAAACGAACATGTCTTCCTGGGCAAAGAAAGGAACGAACTCCTTTTTGCACGACCCTCCTAGCAACCCTCCTAGCACACCCCCTGCACACCCTCCTAGCAACAACAAATTCCTGCTTTTGAGCCTTGAACCGAGTAACTCAGCAGCATCTATGGGAAGATCCAAGTGTCTTACTAAATCATTCATCGCCTCCTGGGAAAAAAAATTGGTCTTGTATCATCTTCAAAGTCAGAACTTGATTCGTCATCTGGTTCAGGTATGACTTCACCTTCTTCGGAGCTAGGTATCTCTTCCAAGGTAACAGGGGGCTTGAATAGTGGTATATCTGTGACGTGGGGGATGGGACAAATTTCTGAGTGGAGATTTGGGTATGAAAGGGAATGCTTCTATTTGGAATTATACCCTTTCACATCGCATGACCAAAAGTAACAGTCTTCACTATGATTCTTTTCCTCTCACCATACCATATAAATCCCATAATGGAAAACTTTTTTTCTTACCCTTGAACCAATTTCGGAGGTCCTCAACACATCGTTTACACACTTTATTAGGCGCCCAAACTTTATCTTGATCTGAAATTATTAGAGCCTGCGCGGTCAGTTTGCAACATGTTGATTCTGGCTTCCATTAGCTCACTATAGAAGTTCTTTTCTTTGAAAGTTATGTTTTTTTGGCATTTTATATCTTAAATGTACTGATCTGAATTAATTAATAGTAATCTTTTAATAGTATAGTAATTAATTAATAGTAATTAATTAATAGTAATTTAGTTTAAAACCCTAAGATAAAAAAATACCAAAAATTGAGAAAATTTGCTAAATTTCACTAAAATTTTGCATTTTGTGTTAAATCCTGACGTCTAGGATTTTTTTAAATTTTTGTTCGTATTCAGCACACCAGAATACATGGAAATTAGTTGAAAATAATCAAACAGCTTTTTAGTTGCAAATCTGTGTTATCTATTTCCCATATTAAATACCAAGTATCAAAAAGGGAATTCTTGGGTTTATTTATTAATTAATTTCGGTAGAACTACTAAGATTCGATTAAATCAACTGACAAATATAAAGTTTCGTTCTCAAGCAGTTAAAGTTTTTGAGTGCAAATTCTTGGATGCACAAGAGAAAAGTTCTCGACTCTAGTCAAAGATTTGAGGAATTTAACTTTTTTTTTTGAATGACGAGGCCGGTACATTGTCCTTCAACATTTCCCCGAGAAGAAGCATCTTCGAGAGGCGTCGATTACTTACAATGGTAGCACCGCGTAGGGAGATTAAACATCACCTGGTGGAACCTTAATTTTTACCGATTCCCCCCCCCAGGGGCAACATTATTATTTTGGGGGGGATACCTTTCCAACCCCCTGATCTCATAAAAGGACTTTCCGGTCTACAGATTTAACGTACAAATACCCGGCCAAGACACGAAGGTACGTCATGGCGCTTGTAGGGATTCGATCCGAGCATCTTCAGTATAGAAATCTGACGTGCTACCACTAGACTACCTCTAGCCTTAGGAATCTAATTATGAAATCAATAACATTAAATGGTAGCAACAGAATTTCGTGATAATGTGATATTTTGCTACTTCTATTTGTTTCGCTTGATTAAAAAACTTTAATGATCCAACAACTATAATGAAACTTCATGAGGTAACAAAATAGAAAAAAAAATTGTTCGTGCCGTTTGAACCCTTTTGTAACTCCTATATCATGCCTGCCTTGACATTTTCTCAAACGCGTAAGTCGAGCGCAAGTCGACATTTTTTAGGGTGATGCGGTCTTTTTTCTCCCCAAAACGAAATATATTTTCATATGAACACACTACTTGAAACAAGTCTTTGTTAGAATGCAAAAGAATGTCCTTGCGTATGCACATGATTTATTTTCATTTATATTTTTAAGTTTATCCCTTCTTTTGTATAATAAAATATTGCTGCAGAAAATTATAACATCTTGTCCCAATATCTATAGAGTTCTCAATATTTATGCCTGTGCAATAAATTAGAGGAAATTAGTATCATTTGCTTTCCATGAAAGACTTCTTGATTTAAAAAAATGAAACGATTAAAAAAAATTCAATGAATAAATTAATCTTTTCTATGGTTAATTACAGTGAGTTTGAAAGCATAATTTCTGCAAGAATATAATTACAGCGTCACAATTACATTAAAGAATTCCTTGTATAATAAAAAAAAATTTCCGAGGAATATTTTTTGAATGAAATTTAACTTTTAATTTGATTTTTTTCAATTTTAACGCAAAATGTTCCTTTTCGTAAAAGCGTAATTTTAATGAATATTTTAAATTGCAGTTATTGAAGTTGCATGAAAAATTTCACCCTATGTTTATAAAAAAGGAGAATTTTAGAAGAGCCAAAAAACATGTATTTCTTTTATCCGGAAGTTCTTTACGGATATACATGAAAATCCCTCGGCAGAAGTTACATAATACAGCACCATATTTTTTCCCAAAGAACCGTCTTCACTACTTCAAAAAGTAAAAGGAAAATTTATGAATACATAACTTTTCCATCATCTTTATATTTTGTTATTTCAAGACTGGCGTTGCTTTCGAAGTATGAAAAAATTACTCTTTTGCGAAGCTTTTCGTAAATATCAAAATAAAAGCGGTTGGAGCACACTGAAAAAAAATCGAAAATTACATGAGATGAAATATGTATCTCATTATTCATTCGCAGCTTAAATCATTACATTTTATTCCTTGAAACTGTTTGTCGTTAACACAGATTTATGACGATAAAAACATTGTCTGTACTATTTGTTTTTAAGCCACCTGGTTTTCTTAAATCCTTTCTACTTTATATTACACGATTTGTGTCATAATTGCTTCAAAAGATTATAGCAACAAGCGCCCTAAGGAAATTTTCAAATTTATTTCACTAAAATCTTGAAATCTGCCTTTTTAATGACAAAAGGCGTAAAATAAACATTTTGTTTTGCGCCACATAGAGATTTTGATGAAAAAGAAAACCTGAAAAAAAATTCCAGTCATAAACATTTGATCACCTGCGACTAAGTCCCTAGTGTTCAACATTAACCATGCACTCACAAAAAACGTAGTTTATCAAGAATTATCAGTAAAGCTAAAAAGCACTTATCGTATCATACGTAGCAATGGGACATTACAGCGGCAAAAAAATATTTCGTAAGACGTTGTATTCTCAATACATTTTTGGCAATATCGGTGCCAGCTTTTTTTCCAGAGACGATCCCAATATGAGACTGGGATAACCGACGCTATAAATATTAACAATCACTCATCTTTGCCGGAAGTTCAATGGAATTATATAAGGAAGACTGGAATGACGCCAGTTAAACAATGCAGGTATTACTCTGCTAAAAGATTAACATTATTTGAAACAAGGTATTAACGCTTATCGGGTTAAATTTTTTAATGCGTTTATTTTATTGAGAATTATCTGCATTTTATCTTAGTCAAATAACACAGGAGAAAATGGTTTTACCTACAGAAATTATAAATAAGAAAATGAAATGAAACTGACATTAAAATTTTGAAAAATGAGTGAAAGGAAAAGCTTTAAAATTTTTTCAGGTAGTCTCTTCTAACGAAACTACTCGGGTTATTAACGTAGGATTACTTATCATTGATTACCTGTTTTGTATGTATATGTATATATGTATGTATTATATATATATATATATATATATATTCACACAAGTGTGTGTGTGTGTCAGTCAAAATTTTGACACATTTTGGTACTTTTCTGTTTAACTGTTTACTGCTTGCCCAAGCAATATACACTGGGTTTGGTGAACTGCCAGAGTTATAACTCACGATGCATAACTTCTGATATTTTGCTTTCCAGAGAACCATTATGTAAGAACGTAATCCTACGTTAAAAAGATCAAATTGTTAAAGAGGAGTTTAAAAAATTCTTAAATAGCAATGGTATGTGATTTCCAAATACAAATGTCTCAACGGCATTTCATATTATGTACTGAAGTATATAAATTTGAGGTAATGAGTTTCATTCTTCCTTTAAAGCTTTTTTCTTACACTTTAACAGTTCTTTGAGAAGGCTCGCATTTTGCAATATGTCTGCATTATATTATAAATTAGGCAAATAGCTCTTAATTTCGAGTTAAAATCGAGAGACTGGGCTGGCAGCTCCATTCTGTTATGGACGCCACTTTCAAGGAGCCACAAACAAAGCAGCTCTGCTTCGACGAGCTGTATGATCAATAAGAGAAATCGGAGCAAAATGCCCTTCTGAAAACCCTTACGGAATTCTATGGCTTCATTTCGCTATTTCTTACAATCATTGAGTCTACCGGGAGCAATTTTATATTTTGATGATGGCAGAAACGTTTTCAGCGTTTTAGGGCGCTCTATCAAAGAGGGAAAATATGAAGATGACATCTATCAATTCTAAGCTCTTCCGTAGGAGCTTAAAATTTGTATTTCTCCTAAATTCAGAAGAACTGGGTGCATGCCAAACGAAAAATAAAAAATAGGAGGACCGTCTTAATAAAAACACTAAATTTATGATTATTTTTTATTGCACAAAAATTACTTCATTACAGTGAGGGCTGAAAGATTTTCAGAAAACATTCTAATAATGAAGAGCAATACGAGTATAGTATATACAAGGTATAAAAGGATAAAATGAATTCCTCCTTTTAAAAATTGTGTGAAGTTCACAGTTTCCTTTACCCTTAAGGTAATGTATATACTAAACAATGAACTCACCATTAACAAGAGCCGATGAGGTTTTCTACACTAAACTATTTATTACAACACAATTAGACTACATAAATACCGTACTTATTTGCTAGCAGGCGACGGGGAATTATCGCTTGTGTTAATCCCAGGTAGTTACATTACGGGAACCCTACCAGAATTCATCCACGCCACTGCTTGTACATACGCCACACTAACCTTTCTGTCTTCACTTTATCATCAGGTGGCTGGAACGATAGCTAACTTCAAAACGCCTTCGGTAAGCTTCATATTGTCCGGCTGCTGTACGGCAAAGCGATCTTCACTCCAATTGTTTTTCGTTCGCCGCTCACCTCCGTCCGACCTCGCCTCGAATTTTTCCTCTCACTGTCAAGCGTGTACGCTACACACGGGGATTCCCGGCTAGTAGAAAAGTGTCGCTCATTTGAATAAGGCGCTTCTTCTTCAAACGGCGATTTATTTAAACCAGGGGGGGGGGTTAATTTTAATTCAATACCTTACAACTGTAAAGAACCAAATAATTTTTAGCGTGGGTTTCATATTTTGAACCAGGCAATTTAAAAAGGACCATCTTCATTAAATAAATAAAAATCTTCAAAATATAAGGCTTTAACTAAAAAATTCAATAATTCATTTTCCTCATTTGGCGGACATCCTGAATCGTTTTTCCATCATTAGTTTTTATGTTTTGTAAAAGGGATGAATGAATACAAACTAATGTGAAGCGGGTAAAATGGCCACTGCACAAAATCAAAACTGAGAAGGGTGGAGGTGTCAACACAAGAAACAGAAAAAAAGTAAAAACCCAAGAAAAAAAAGTTAAATGGAAAGGACAAAAGAAAAGAATAAAAAAGGAGGCAAAATATAAGCCCATAGTGGCTTTCCGAGCTTCCCTGATATAAGGCACAGAACGTTTTATACACCAAGCTTTTGATGTTACTAGTAATGAAATTTTCAAAGTAATCCGGTTCAAAAATCGAAATGGGAGATCAAAGGATATATGCTTCTAAAAAATAAATTCATGAGGCAAGAATATCAAGAATAGGTGAGGCTGGATAGTTTTTATTTTTATCTCAAAGCTCTTGCCCTCTTTGAGCCCGAAAAAAAAGGCCCTCTAGTTTGGCTCGTGTAGGAAAGGCAACTCTAAATTGTATCGAGCTAGGTGAACTCTATACACTCGTATCTCACGCTGAGATTGATCGTAATAAAATGCAGCAGGTATATGTTGTCGGCAGTCAATATGTAGGTGTGCACTTACATGATCAAAGTACGATTTCAATATGGTTAAATTTGGATTTACAGATTTGTTTTAGAAGTTCAGAAATTCTGTCATCGATTTCACGAATTGCTGCTAACCGGCTGAACTTTGTAATTGTTGGTACAGTGGAACCTCGCTTAACGAGCACCTCGCATAACGAGTATTTCGCATAACGAGCAAAATAAATCTTTAAAAAAAATGGCTCGCTTAACGAGCAACATTTTGCATAACGAGTGACGTGGAAGGAAGTCCCCTCTTCACGTCACTCGGATCTTCACGTCACCAGGATCATCAACGGCCGAAAAATAAGTACTTAAGGGTAGTCATGGATGGTTCGAGCAGCAAATATCATGGGACTGGAGGATAACAATGATACTGAGCAGCTTGTGGAAGAGCACAACCAAGAGCTGACCACCGAACAGCTAATAGAATTGCAGTGTCTTTCACAGCAAGCAGTTGTAGAGGAGAGTTTGTCAGTGGAGAAGGACGGAGAAACAGCAAAGAAACAATCTTCTGGCGCAATAAAAGAAATGATGAAAGCATGGGAAACTGTTGCATAGTAAGTTACAAAGTATCACCCTGATAAGACGGTGGCTATGCGCGCTATAAACTTATTCAGTGCCAATGCGGTGACACATTTTCAGCAAATTTTGAAGCACCGAGAAAAAAAAATGTCGCTGGATAGCTTTCTAGTAAAAAAATTAGATGTGTCATAAATTCGTAAATAATAAACTACATATGTATGATTTTGCTCCTTAAGAATTTATTTATAAGTAATTTTCTTTAAATAATAAACGTTAGATCTAAAAAATTTTGAGTATTTTTTGGCATGGGACGTATTATCGCATTTTACATTAATTTATATGGGAAAAGTTGTTTCGCTTAACGAGTGTTTCACATTACGAGTAAGACTCTAGAACGGATTATGCTCGTTATGCGAGGTTCCACTGTACTTCCTTATGTAACATTTTCAAAGCATTTACACTGTTGTGGGAATCATAAGAATATCTTATTCATAGCATAAAATGCATTTATGCTTTCCTTTTAAAAACACTAGAAAAGCGGCCTATTTCTCACGTGAAAAGACAACAATTAATTTAATTTAATGTAGAGGTAAAACTTAAAATTAACACTCATTTCTATTGTAAATTTGTAATGAATCATGGTATAATTTTTTTTTGTTAAAAACAGTAAGGTTAAAAATAGTAATTTTATATAAATAGAAAACTTGAAAAAGCATGTAATGATATACGATATTTTTATTATTTAATCTGACTAAGAGAAAATGAAGGTAATTCTCAGTAGAAAAGCGCATTAAAAATTTAAACCTGATAAGCGCTAATTTACCTTCTTTTTCATATAATGTTAATCTTTTAACAGAGTAATACC